>JAQGAE010005877.1:0-10756 GCA_034696685.1 Julus scandinavius
CTTCACATTTAGCACATTTAATTACTTTTCGACCCATGTAGGCTCAAATTTTTAGAGTTATGAACAATTCATGTCTGGAGTGCAGATTTGTAATAATAACCACATGTAATAACCACTAAAGATTACAATCAAAAACAGTTAATTATTTAGTTTTTTCGCAGATCTTTTGCAATGACTGTAAAATAATAAGCATGCAGTCAGCCTGCAGGTTAAAATTTTAAACAAAGTTTGTCCTAAAACTGGATTCCACATGTAATTTACGGTTGATTGTAGATTTTACAAAAAGTGAAATTTTGTACTCTAAAAACAGGTTATGCAACTATAACAGTACATTTTACAATAACTTTGAAAGTGGATTTCTTCACGTTTGAACATCGACTTCTCTCGGGGGTTTTAAGCTTATAAAATAAAATGTGTCAAACCAGCAATCATTGTTGGCAGTTGTGTCATATAGCTGCGAGCTTATTTTATTTGAACTTGACTTGAAATTCAACAAGATGCCCAGAAGATATGTTATTTAATTTTGTTATAAAATTCAATATGTTTTGGAAAAACACAGTGTCGTTGTTGTTGATGTTGATGTCCTTAGTGGTGCCTCGCTTATTTAACCTAGACAAGACTTCATGACTGACCATGATCTTCTGACGTCCGTCTCAGATGACAATTCGGCAATAGAGCTAGAAAGCAGTGTGCAAGTAAAGCACGTTTACCATTAAATTTTTACAAAAATTAACCTTGGTGGAATCGACTTTTTGGTAATAATGGTTGTGTACCTGCAGGCTGCGAATTTAAATTTATGGCACTCTTACGTATTGAATATAGCAATATCTATTTGTGAATTTGTTAGCTTTTTCGTGTTCCGCAAACTTGATTTGACTGGATTAAAATCCGGATGCTTAGACCGGACTTGGATTTTCCGAAATTTATAAATCTGAACTTTTTCATGAAAAGTTAACCCTTTGTTTCAAGATAAACAACAGTGTACTGCATGTCTTAAGAAATCTTATTTAACGGATGTGAAGTCGTTTTCTAACACAAAACTGTGAACTGTCTTCATTATCAACACATTATTTTGAAACATATATCCCTGACAATGACATATTAAATGTCGCTTTATTTGAAGATGTGAATATTTTTAAAATGCTGCAATCATTTCCTCGAAATCTTTGACAATAATATCACTATTTGTTGATCTAACTGAAATTATGATGTTAATGCAAATTGCTGCTAAAGGTTTTGTCAAACACCAACAGGGTACTAAACAGAATAATGCAATATTATGTTAAAAGGAACTTAAGGGAAAATTGTTGTTGACGTTTTTAAACATTGATCAACAAGTTGTATACTGGAACCAAAAATCTCACTCAGAATCACCATTTCACAAAAATTGTTGGTGCACGAACCTACGCCTTAAGGCGCGTCTCCACCAAGACGGACATTGTACGTACAGACACCTTTTTACAAACATTTGCGAAAAAAGTTTGCCTCCGGGTTTCTTTCAGCCGCCATTTTGTATGTATAATCGTGTATGTACGTACATTTGAACGATCGCTCGGGAAGCGGTACTGAGTACTGAGTTGAATTGAAATATTCATATCCTAAATAATTTCTGAAGAATATAAAAATGTTGGCAAAGACATAGATTTTGAATACTGCTTTTGAAATAAAAATTTAAGTACATTGAAAATATTATTTATTGTTGACAGCTTACCAAGCATGAAATCGGTTTTGATAAGGGTATGCAAATTAGGCAACACTCTGATGATGTGGCTTATGATATATATATACAGGGTGTAATGTGGACAATGACCCACATGCGTAAATGCACGTTGGTTCTCAACTAATCACATAATTCAAAGCTTTTAATTTCAAGTCCGGGTTTATCACTAAACAACATGGGCCAAAGCTTGGGCATAAAAGTGTTGTCTGAAATTTTTTTATGTCTGAAGGCATTTTGAAACGGTCAACGATTTCTGATCTGATCTGCTAGTTGTTTTTTGTGAGGTCAACGAAAGGGTTGTTCAGTTGTTGTTCAGTTTATCAAGATATATCTCGTGAGCAATAAGTTATTTTATGGCTTTTGCAATATAGTGACGCACGCAATATATACACGGCTGAGAAATTTGAAAAATGCATAGCTGCATTATGCCATACTGACTCTTATTTAATAACAATAATTAAATTTTATTAGATATTGTAAACTGAATATAAAAATATGAAATACATGTAACTCTCGTTGTTTGGCTCGACTTCAAGGACATTACCGAAAGAATGAAAACACATTGCGTCAGTTATGTTTTAGCAACTGCTCTGGGACCCTCCAAATATTCATCTTTTGACATAGTGTGCACCTGGTTTTAGTCAAGTCAAAAACATGTAAATAATATTTACGTGACAAGCTATACAATGTCCATTGCTTCTGGCCTTTTGTATGCCTACATCGATATTTTCTTACTTATTTATAGTATTAAAAATGCTACTAAAGTTGAGATCCGAAGGTAAGAAGAAAAACGTGGTTATTGCCTGTCTAAAATATATATACAGGGTGGCCACAAAAAAAGGGGAAACCTTTTCATAAATTCGTAACTTTTTTGAATTTTAATCAATGTAAATCCAATTTTGCACAAATATAGACAACAAACGTACGAACAAAACAGCAATTTCAATTTGTACTCATAGTGTCCTCCATCCGCTGAAACACATGACCGGATGTGGGGGAAATTTACGAGTTTGATCGAGTTTATCCCTAGCGGCCAGAATTCGGCGTCTTAACTCTTTGACATCACGAATCTTTGATCAGTACACTTTTTGCACAAATTCCCCCAGATGGAATAATCAACGGGGTTCAAATCGGGGCTATTGGGTGGCCAAAGGGCAGGTGGTAGAAAATCTGGAGTCTCTCGATGGATAAGTTGAACAGTTTCTCGAGTGGTGTGTGCCGGTACACCATCTTGCTGGAACACAAGTCCTAAAATAGCGTATATCTGGGGAAATTTGGTGCAAAAAGTGTACCGAACATAGATTCGTGATGTCAAAGAGTTAAGACTCCGAATTCTGGCAGCTCCGGATGAAATCGATCCAACAGTAATCGACTCCTCAATTGTCCCCACATCCGGTCATGTGTTGCACCGGATGGAGGACACTGGGTACAAATTGAAATAGTTGTTTTGTTTGTACGTTTGTTGCCTAAATTTGTGCAAAATTGGATTTACTTTGATTAAAAAACAAAAAAGTTACGAATTTATGAAAAAGGATCCTACTTTTTTGTGGCCAACCTGTATATTCATAATTTCAGTAGCTGGAATTGAATCACTTTCAATCTAAAATGTATTTTACATTCCATGAAGCTGTTTTGTGTTTTTATTTCAAACGAAAATTGAACTTTTTTGTATACAGTATATTTCTGAAGCACATCTTCCGCGTCTGTGCGTTTAGTGACCCTGAATCGCCTTTTATATTTCACATTTTCTGGGTTCTATAGTAGAGAATTCAGATAACATTTTTACGATAAAAAACATCGAGGGCGAATTATTTGAAAAAAAGCCTCGCCTTTAAATTGGATTTTTGACTCCCATTGAGAATAACGGGATTGAAAACAACAGGATCACTAGGGAAGGGTCATTTTTCATGTTTTCCAAAATCTCATTTGGCGTTTAATTGGCCAGAGAAACACTTTCGGTGAATCATGAATTGAAAAAATCGTGAAACGTAGTATGCGGCCAAATCTCACTTTGATAGCCTATAAATCTACTACCTGTTGATAATCCTTTTCTTTTATGTACGCGCATGCGTTTTATAATGTGGAGTCATGGAAAGTTTTCTACAGTAAAATGTTATAAAATGTGTCATATGATAACGTGTAGCAGATGACCTATAAAATGGTGGCATGTTCAATAGCCCGTTATACAAGTCAGCAATTAAAACAGGTTTTATATAGTCGTATACTTTACCAGGGATTTCCATAAATATTTCATTAACTAACCATTTTGTAAAACTTGTTTGAGAATATTGACATAATTATATAACGTTAGAAATGACAACCGTCATATTTATTCTTGACCATAATTAATGAGATAAGATTATGTTTATTTATTGAAGTTCCTGTTCATTAAGGCCCTATTCAAACATCAATAAGGGGCCATTCAAAAAGGACGTCGTCAAGAGGGGGGGGGGATTTCCTGGCATGTGGAAGGAGGGGGTAGCCATTGTGGATGTCCGCTAATGATGGCATTTTTCAATTTTTGGATTTTCTGTTGAATTAAGTTTTAAAGGTTAGTGAAAGGGGAAATGGAGACCGGAAGAAATGTATCCCCAAGTACCAAATGTACTTGAATTTTCAAAACCTTAGGAAAGTCGGGAATTTTGCCTAAATTTGTGTTAAACAATAATTTAATCCTAGAGTTTCCCTTCGAGGTCAGGAAATTTTTGTTAATATGAAAAATCTGGGAAAATGTCTTGGAATTGGGTGCTTGAAAATCTATAGGATGGGCCTTTGTATATTTCAAGAAATTTTCTGGACACCCTAATTTTCAAGAAATGTCTGGACACCCTACTTTTCAAAAAATGTAAGGATGTCTATGAGGGGGGGAGGAGGGTCTGGATAGAACGGACACCATGTAGACAAGGGATTGGGGGAGGATTAAATTTTTGAAGGAATATCGGGAACGTTCTTTTTGAATGGCCCCTAAGTAGTTGCTGGATGTCATAATGTCATCATACAGCCTGAAAAACTTCTAGGAATAGCATACTCAAGGTAATTTGAGTTCGATGTCTGACTCAAAACATCAAATTTCTTACATCGTGTACATGGAAAATGGGGTTAAAAAAACTTTCAAATCTGTATTGAAATTAACTTTTATTTTTGATAAGAAATTAAACGATTGACAATTTATTTATAACATGGCGATTGACCTAGAATAATTAAAGTTTTAGCATTTAAAATATATTTTTATCAAAATTACCCTAATTGCACAAATGAATAGATAACGTGAGCTAATTTTAATTGGGATCTCAAATTATAATTAAGAGGTTGTAAAATAGTATCCTTCTTTAATGAGCTAGGTTAAGTGCTTTTATGTTCAATGTACTTTCTCCCCCTCGTTTAATTTGGTTATTCAACTCAAATTCATGTCTAAATAAAGAAAATGTTATTCGGATAAGTATGGCTCCAACAAAGATTAGATTATCTCGGCTTTGCCAGAGAATGTCCACTTTAATATGATGCATGGTCAATTTGTGCAAATTTAATGCACAACCGGCACTATTTCACGGGCTTTATTTGGATAGTCATGCATATCACGCAATTCAACGCAAATGTAAAAAAAAAACATTTGAACAGGATTTAGAAATGGCCAACCAGCGCTTTAGGGCCATTCAAAAAGGACGTCCTCAAGAGGGGGGGGGGGGGGCTGCTGGCATGTGGACAGGGGGAGGGAGGGGAAAAGCCATTATGGACGTACACTAATGATGGTCACACCGGAAGAAATGTGTCCACAGTCCCAAATGTACTTGAATTTTTAAAACCTAGGGAAAGTCGGGAATTATGCCTAAATTTTTGTTAAACACCAATTTTATGCTGGAATTTCCCTTTGAGGTCTGGAAATTTCTGTTATAACAAAAATCTGGAAAAAATGTCGTGGAAGCAGGGTGGTTGGAAATTTATACAATGGGCCTTTGTATGTTCCAACAAATTTTCTAGACACCCTACTTTAAAAAAAAAAATAATAAGGACGTCTATGAAGGAGGAGAGAGGGGGAGGTATGGACTAAAATGGAAACCAGGTGGACAGGGGGTAAGTGGGAGTCTTTTTTTGAAAAAATTTGGGGGATGTCCTTTTTGAATGGCCCCTAAGGACATTGTGTGGCAATTAGTCGTCTTTGAAAATTTAAGGAGAGATCATTGAAGTCCTTGAAATTTCTGGACACCCTACTTTTCAACAAAAAAATTAATGACGTATATATGAGGATTTGGACATCATGTGGACTGGGGGTAAGGGGGAGTAAATTTTCGAAGAAATTTGAGGGATGTCTTTTTGGAATGGCCCTTTTCTAGATTTTTTGAAAATCAGATTTATGGAATACAGTCGAACCTATAAAAATATTGTATTGGCTGATGTAGTTTTATGTTAAACGTGTGATAAAACACATATTTTAGGCAATTTGGGCAAATGGGCGAAGTTAAAATGGTCGAAAGTCGCATGTCGAGGATACTTAATTTCAAAATAATGTGGGTTGCCAACACCAGTCTCCAAAACAATGGTAACAGTTACAGTATAGTAAAAAAGATAAACATTTTCACACAATTGGCATGTTCATAACAGGTCAAGGTTTAAAAAAAGTGGCACCGATGAACACGAGGATCAATAATAATTGAGATAATCTTAATCCTCCTATTCAATATGGTACATTTTGAAATACTATAACCTGGGAGTTTATCAATTTTTTTTAGCAAATATTGATGGAAAAAACGTAATACTGATATAAAAACAATGGAATTTGAACTTGTAAAACCACAGTGTGAAGTGATCCCATTTTTTATTTTGTTGAAAAAACAAAAAAGAAATGATAGACGTGTCCTAATCCGAGATGTCGCTGGTCAGGGCGCATAATTTGTCATCACAAATGAACACATTTGAAATTTATGTCAAGGGGAAGTTAATTGAAAAATCTCCTTTTTTGATCTGTCATTAAGTTGAAAATTGTAAAACTTCGTTCAATTGGTTTAATGGTGCGTATCATAAACGTCTTAATTGACCTCAAAATCCAAGGTCCCCCTAAGACAAGAGTCCCCACCCCGTACTACTGTGAACATTACCAGCAGGAAAATTGTGTGAAATATGCACAAATGTGAAAGTATTAAACAAGAGCACTAAATTTTGTTTAATGATCGATTATGTTAAATTGCGAACGGTACAACACACCACCAGTATAATCTGAAATTTAAGATAATTTAAAAAAAAACATTTTTCATGATCTCATTGTTAGTTGAATTTACTTTTAATATCGCTATTAGGTATTTTATGCTTGTCTCAACTAAATATACAGGGTGGCCACAAAAAGAAGGAGAACATTTTTCATAAATTCGTAACTTTTTTGTTTTTCAATCAAAGTAAATCCAATTTTGTACAAATATAGGCAACAAACGTACGAACAAAACAGCTTTTTCAATTTTGTACTCGGTGTCCTCCATCCGCTGCAACACATGTCCGGATGTGGGGACAATTGAGGAGTCGATTACTGTTTGATCAAGTTCATCCATATCGGCCAGAATTCGGGGTCTTAACTCTTTGACAGCACAACACTTTGAGTACAAATTGAAATAGCTGTTTTGTTCGTGCGTTTGTTGCCTATTTTTGTGCAAAATTGGGTTTACTTTGAAACAAAAAAAGTTACGTATTTATGAAACAGGTTCCTCATTTTTTGTGGCCACCCTGTATTGAGCAAACACTAAAATTGCGTGTTATATTAGTCATGCTTCGTTGCCCAATCTCGTCCTATATTTTTCTGATTTTTTAATTAATTAGAGTATTAAAAAAAAACGGTGATAAATATATTTCATTTTTATTTAAATGGTATGAAAAACGGCATTATTATGACAGGTTGTAAAAAGAGTTGTTTTTCACTTTTTTCTCACCATCTTGTCTTTTAATGGTGAGTCCAGGGCCAGTCGCCTATAAGGTCAGTCGCATTTTCAAAAGTGTGCACATTTTTTTAAAAACAGATGCATTTCTTCGTAAGCTAATTGAAGGACTTGTATTCAAAACAAATTGCTTTAACTTGTATTAAGTAGTAAGTGTAATATTTGCCCTGTTTTCAATGAACTTCATAAATATTTATGATTCGTTTCAAGCTTAACCTTTTTTTTAAATTGTAAACAAGATATAGTTTACAAATTTATCAAATTGACAAGTCTTCATAAACAATGAAGAATTTTAACAAATTGAAGTATTTGACTGAAAAAAATAAGACAATTTATTTCTAATGGAAAACTCGGGTTTGTGCAAATTGGCATTGAAATCCCACCCATTGCATCGGTGAATGTTTTGGTTTCATACTTTTATAACTACTGTACCTTATAGTGGTGGAAGATTGGGTCTGCCAGAAGAAGAGGGTTAACCTACAACTATTTGAATTTTTATAAGTAATTTATTCCTTTAATTAGCGTTGTTGAAATGAAATTAGAATGCTTCAATTTCGTTTTGGAAGATATTTTCGAACTTCAGCGCGTGACTGTGCACGAGCGCTTCCGCCGCTTCACGTGCACTCAAAATGGTACTCAACATGGCACCCAAAATCAAAAATAAAGGCTTAATTCCGCGTCAAAAAGCATTTCCCAATCTCAACCATTGAATTCAGTGAGCGTGTGTGCATTACACGTCGTAATTTGTGAAAACTCATTAGCACGGGATAATTAAGGGGACATTCCGTTGACTTTTGGCGGTTCTGTGACCAATAGGAAGCGTTCTTGCAAAAAGTAAATTTTAAGCTTTGGTTACGGCGCTCTCGCGTTGTGATCATCCATGCAAGATCATAACATCGTGAATCACTTATTTTCATTACGGCATTACATCGGTAATTGTGACTCAACAGGAAATTGCAGGATGTTCATGAGGCATGAAAAATGCGCATGGAGTTGATGCATTTCAACCGCGGCTGGCGCCCCCTTGTGATGTATGTGTAATATACCTTCGAAGTAAGACATTGGGAAATCCGGTTTTCACTGCTACAAGTTCTAACTAACCTTAAGTGAGAATGAAAAACGTGGATATTACATATTTTTAGAAATGTTTTGAATTTGTTTTGCAACATTACGATTCCAATGAAAATAAGCTGTTATTTTGCAAGAAAACAGCATGTGAACTTTGATAATTACAGCAGAAACTCGCTTTCACCCAATTACCCATTTTTGTTACTGGAAAATTTCATATAAAATTAACAGGATTTTCTTATCTTAATAATTGCCATTTAAATTTATCAAAAGATCTTTGAGATTCAAGATATTACAGAGACTAAAGGGTAGAATTTTTAAAAAAATCTTGAATTAAATAATCTGTAGTTGAATCTGAATTTTTTTTACAAATCTGTGGTTTTTAGCAATTCAGTAATGTATCCAATGAATGCCCAGGTGGAATAAACCAAATATGGGCCATGTATGGACATACATGGCTAATTCCAAATATGTCTAGACCAGAAGTTGGACACGTCTGGACAAACTACGTATATGGCCAGGTAAGTCCATAAATGGTCAGATAGAAGAATAATCAGTTGCCAATTTAGGCACACATCATCCATCATTTGTCAAATATGGTTTATATATGGCGATAAATGGCCCATCAAGGGTCAAAAATGGCCCAACAATGGTCAAATATGGCCCATCAAGTGTCAAATATGGCCCATCTAGGGTCAGATATGGCCCATCAAGGGCCAGATATGGCCCATCAAGGGCCAGATATGGCCCATCAACGGTCAGATATGGCCCATCAACGGTCAGATATGGCCCATCAAGGGTCAAATATGGCACATCAAGGGTCGAAAATGGCACATCAAGGGTCAGGTATGGCACATCAAGGGTCGAAAATGGCCCATCAAGGGTCAAGAATGGCCCATCAACGGTCAGATATGGCCCATCAAGGGTCAGATATGGTCCATCAAGGGTCAGATATGGCCCATCAAGGATCAAAAATGGCCCATCAAGGGTCAGATATGGCCCATCAAGGGTCAGATATGGCCCATCAAGGGTCAGATATGGCCCATCAACGGTCAGATATGGCCCATCAAGGGTCAGATATGGCCCATCAAGGGTCAGATATGGCCCATCAAGGGTCAGATATGGCCCATCAAGGGGTAAATATGTCCCATACATGGCTATATATGACCCACACATGTCCATAGGTAAGTTTTCCATCCGGGTTTCTAGAATTCAAACGGATATCAAGATACTTGGATATCTCGAAAATGGCCTAAAATGACGTCATAACTACGTCACGGAACTGTGCTTAATAATAATAAAAAATGTAATTTTGGAAAGTGAAATGGGATTCCCAAGTTGTTTTTTCATTGCATGACGAACGAACAGAAGTTATTACCTCCCAAAAATAGAAACCCATTTTTTCATTCAACAGGAACTAATTGACCGATGACCATCAGAAAATGGGAAATGCGTGGGTACAACGATGATAAACAATAATATTCTTAATAAACCGGTCGAAATTGAATGGACAAACAATGATGGAAGCAGTTTCTAAGAAAGGTTATTAAATTAAGTAAATCCGTTTCTTAACCCTATTTAGTTTTAGTTTGGCCTATCAAAGAACATATCTAAATAATTTACAAAACATCATAACAAGGGCAATGTGGTCCTCTAAAATAGGAGAAAAAAAAAGTTGAAACAGTTTTTTTTAATAATATGCACTTAGGACTAAAAGACATTTAGTTGGTAATGGGAAGAGATGAAGGCATACAAAAGTTGTATTTTTTATTATTATTTTTTTTGTAAATAGAAATGAATTAAATTAAACGAGTTATGGCTGATCATGTCCGTTGTTAGGAGTGTTAACTACCTTACGATAACCGTATAACCACTTAAATCCGGGTACAACACCCCCTTACTATTTGTCAGGCAAAAGTTTATTTCTCCCTAGGACTTTTCCGGCCAGTCAAGTCGTCTGGGTGGTCAAACTGACCTTCATCGGTCAAAAAGATTGGGATGAAGAAAAAAATCAACATACAGAGTGACATTATAACATCTTACGAGTATA
>JAQGAE010005878.1:0-10755 GCA_034696685.1 Julus scandinavius
TGGGTTGCATTTCACACAGGAACCCTGGATAACATTTATGGCTGCTGGTTTCTTGTTACTGAATCACCCTGTATATGCATTTCACATCAATCCATAAAACATAAATTTGTATGGATTGGAGGTTGAGACCTACATTCTTATTTGGCTTGGTCCTTATTCTGCCCACCCATTAATGGTATGCGCCCTGAATGGTACCTTGCCCCTGCACCTTTCCCTTAGGTCCACCACTGCCATCTTCACACAATACTTGGCACAAACGTGCGACAAGGTCATGCACTGTAGATGTGTTTGGTTAGGTCTTGGGTGACCTGGCAAAGTGCGCGTTGTTAGTGTTAAAATTATTTAGGCTGGGCCGCATTCTTTCTGGATTTTAGCGCCTGTAATTAGCGACGGGCTTTGGGTGTTTGTGTATTTTTTGTGAATGGGGGTGCTATAGGCAAGTACGCAGTAAAAACGTAGTCTTCTTTTAAGACTAATTTCTTGACTAAAACATTTATTTTGTCATTTTAGAATCTTAAAACTCATTTTAAGTTACAATGCATGTCCTTAGAAAAAAGATGACTGAATTCAGTCATCTAAAACGTTATTTTGACTTGCAATTTGTCTTTATCCATAAAAATAAAAATAATTAAGTCATGTTAACTGTCTTAGTGGAAGACATGCAGTTGCCAACATGCATGTGTGACCCTTTGTCTCACATGTACCACATTCATATACCCTTATTACAGCATAATGGGTGTATATGAATATGTATAGTAGATAACTATGTGACAATGTGCAACATATAAAGGTTCTGGCATTAGGATTACGGCAGATACACACACTAAGCTCGGAATCATGCACGAGGCTTAACGATCGTTAAGTCTGGTTAATTCCAACATGCTGAACACAGGTAACACATTATATCATTTGATTATCAGGTATATTAGGAAATGCATGAGTGTTAGTGTGATATAATTAAGGCACAGGGTGATTGGGTTAATTGCATCAAAACGCTCGGTTCGAGTGCAGCAGCCACTCGGTAAAATTATGTTTATTACCATAATGTAATTGTAATATTATGTGTAGGCAATCAAAATTGTGATATTTGTTAAAATTTTGTTTAAAATTCATTTGCTGTTTTCTCGGGGGTTTTCCCCGTTTTATATACACTTTCTCCAACCATCACTATCCTTTCTATGATGGATTTTCCCAGTTGAGCTGTTAGCTCAGAGGGTTAGGTCATTGGGTTGGTAGATAGTTGTAGTATAAGTTGTAGGATCGCCACCAGCCGTCTGTCGTCTTTTTTTTAACGTTTAATTTTAAAACAAATTTAAGACATTTTGTTTAAGACACTGAAAAAAGATCCATATAAGGTCTTGATTTTGTCTACAAGCGAAAAACACTTTTAGTGTCTGACATTAAGACATAACATTTTTACAGTGTACCATGTCTAATTTTAGATTTAGAATATATTCATTTTTAAGTAACTATTAATTTTTAATAAATAATTTAAATACAAGTTTATATAAGTATTGTGTACATTCTTAATTTAATAAATATTTTCCTATCTTTAATGTAGAATGTAATTTAGGGAGGGGGATCATATGGAACTATTTTGATTGAAACATGGTTAAAAATGTTAGGTTTTTTCAGATTTCAGATGATATATCTCCCATATTCCCCTTGGATCTGAGCCTGCTCAGTTTGTATTATGTTTTATAAATTATTCACTCTTAATGCTACATAAAATAAAGCAAATATAAATTTGTGATCTTATTGTAGAAAATAATTTGCTATTGTGCTAAGAAGTTTATGTGGTATGTAACAGCATTTTACACCCCCTTCCTGTCCATGTTCGATTTAACCAACATCCTTCCTCCTTCCCCTCCCCAAATCTTTTTAAATTGAGCTTAAATTGTTAAAAAATTCTTTTACTTTGAATTTTCTAGGATGTTTGCTATATTAATTCTTCCCGCCCACTCCCGACAATGTCCGAGAACCTACGATCTCATCCACTCCCCCCCTTTTTTCTTGTCTGGACGTCCTTTGTAAATGGCAACCATACAGTATGTGCCATACATTTGTCCACCATGAAATATATGGACTTAACTCAGATATAGAAGGTGGTATATTAGCATATATGATAAATTAGTGTCCTTAAGCATTTCAACCTATATATGTGTTCCATGTACATGTTTGTTCAATAGAAAATGGTATGTTGAACCAATTCAAATTTGGCGCCATTGATTTTTGCATTGATTGTAGCTTTAAAATGCATTATTCTACTTATTTGCTCATAGTAACTAAACATGGAGCATTTTGTTATACATACACATATGATATTATAAAATTGTAATTGTTATCAAGCTAAATCAGAAAGCACACAAATAGCACAGAAACTTTGGAAAAGTAGTGTAGGCTTATTCTTTGTGTGGTTTCCGGGGCACACCGCAGTCGCCACCTAGCATCAATGTTTTCCCATTAGAGAAACCATAATGCAGGGGCCTGGAGTATATAGGGGCTATGGTAGTGTGGGCAGGAGCCGCCAATGCCAGATTCTATAAACTGACGTCATTTGTCCATTTTGCTTGTTTGTCTGGCTAGTGACGGCATTATGCCAGATTCACTCACTTCAGACTTTTGCGCGTTTTGATGCCACATGCATGCGCACTGGCATTTACATAGTGATGCGCCACCCTTATATGTTTTTAGCTCCAACTATTACACACAACGCAAAAGTAGGTTTCCTTTTTCTGTTCTGTGTTTGTCCAGACAATAGTGGCCCTTCCGGTTTTAAAATGGTTCCCCATTTGAACCAAAGGTGACGCCATAGGTGACTGCACATGCGCAGTAGATCTGTCCGGAGACTGGTCACGTGTAGTGTGAACACACTGCAAAGTGAAAAATCTAATTTTTCATTTAAATGCATCTGGAATTAAGGCAATGAAGTCAAAATAGATGCATTTGCATCTGTTTTGTACATTTTTTATATCCAAAGTACATGCAAAACACGATTTTTATAAAATGCATCTGGAAATTATATGCATCTGATTTGATTTGAATTGAATACCCATAATCCTTAGGGTACTCAAAACAGGAATTTAACCGTTTTCCCGTTGGTAGGCCTACAACGCCACATCGTGTAAATGCGCACGTGTTTTGCCCTGGGAATGATCATGCGTTTTGTGTTGTGAATTTAACGCGCATGTGTTTTGTGGTGTTAATCTTTGTCTTTTTTCTTCAGTTAACTGAGGTTAAGGGCATCTGCAACAAATGTAATTTCAATGCTAGAAAGTTTCATAAACTTTGCTGCCCTTAATAATTGACAAAAGAATACTACATTGATAAATACACTCAATCGATGCTTATTTAGATGAAACACTTTATTACTTGTGTGCAAACTCTTGCACACTAACACAGTAGAACCTCTCCATACGAAATTACAAAGCTGAGTGAAACAAAGGGTCAAATACAAAGGAAAGGAAATGAACACTTGGGACCTCCTACAAAGGGGTCCCAGGGCGTGACGTCAACCTTGACATCACTAGCCACGCAGGGTCGTCATCTGGACACCTACTTGCCCTAAGGGCAGGCAGGTGGCGCATCCCAAATGCCAACACCCCTTCTCGACGGATGCCTGCCCTCCCACCGGTCCTCTCCCTGCTTCCCTGTTTCGGCATTCCGTCTGTCAGAGGTTCAGGCCCTTAGGACGATGGACTTCCTGCACTTGTTGAAGGGATCCTTCCCCAGCAGCTTCGTGAAGATGTCCGCAGGCTTCTTCTTCGTCGGACAATACCGCATCTCGAAGATCCCCTGCTCCCTCAGGTCTCGCTGATGGTGGTGGCAAACATCGACATGCTTCGTCCGTGGTCCCGAATGATCCCACTCGATCATCCGGATGCAACCCTGGTTATCCTCGTGAAATATGGTTGCTCCTTCCGCAGGGATCCACAGATCCACCAGAAGTTGACGCAGCCATAGCAATACCCGGCAGGCATATGATGCTGCAACATACTCAGCCTCGGTGGACGACAGTGCCACCATGGTCTGCTTCCTGCTTGACCATGCCACAGTGCTTCTCCCGATGGAGAACACATACCCGCTGGTTGACTTTTGGTTGACCCTATCTTCGGCGAAATCCAAGTCGACGTGGCAAATCAGCATTGTCGAGGGATCGACAAACAGCCGCAGCTTCTGCTTGATGGTTGCGGCCAAGTACCGCATGATGCGTTTTACCACCAACCAGTCCCGTTCCGTGGGTGCCTCAACCTTCCAGCACATATATCCCACAGCTGCTGTGATGTCGGGCCGCGACACTGTGGCCATGTACAGCAGGGATCCTATGGCTTGCCGATAACCATGGTTATTTGGCAATCTAGGACTCCCTCTGTTGGGTTCACTCTTGAACCCAGTCTCCATTGGAGTTTAGACAGGCTTCGGCAGAAGCAGGCCGTGCTCCTCCAATATCTCGGCGATCTTTGTCTGCTGGTGCAGGAGGAAGGAACCATCTTGCTTCTGTTCTACCTTGATTCCTAGGTAGTGTCGCGCACTACCGAGGTCCTTTGTGGAGAAGTGCCGGTCCAGCTGTCGGCCCACCTGGGCGGTGACGTCTTCTGTGGATCCTGCCACGAATAGGTCATCGACGTACAAGAGAACGTACGTTAAACTTCTGTCAGCCTCCTTCCGCGAAAAGAGGCACTTGTCCGCTTCTCCCGCTTCGAAACTGAGTTTGGCCAACACGGATGTTGCCTTCTGGTTCCAAGCGCAAGCTGACTATTTTAAACCGTACAGGCTCTTCTTCAGCCGCAGCACTTTGGTCTCCTGACCGGACACTGCAAACCCGGGCAGCTGTTCCATGTAGAGCTCCACAGTGAGCTCTCCGTTGAGATATGCTGACTTCCCGTTCAGGTCTCGCACGTGTAATCCTTTCGCAGCTGTGACAGCCAGGAGGACCAGGACTGTCTTGTGTTTTACAACGTAGGCAAAGGTCTCTTCGAAGTCCCATCCGAACTTCTGGGTGAACCCTTCGGCCACCAATCGGGCTTTGTGGGAGTGGATGCGTCTTTCCGCATCTCTCTTCACCTTGAACAATAACTTTGCGGAGATCGCCTGTCGTCCCGGCGGAAGGTCCGCCAGTTCCCAAACTTCGTGTTAGTGAGCGAGTTGATCTCTTCTTGCGCTGCCCGCGTCCATAACAACCGCTCACGGTTTGACATGGACGTTACCTCTTCCCAGCTGGTGGGCTCGCGAGCCGTGCCAGCATCCACTAGGTAAGTCAGCCGCAGTGGTGGAACTCCTAAGTTCACCCTAGACGATTGCCTGGGAGCCGCAACCCCTGCATCAGGTACTCCCGCAGCAGGAACCTCCGTGTCAGTATGCTCACACACTGTTTGCTCCGGAACACATGAAGATGGGATCCAGTCCTTACCCTCCCTCAAGACAGTGAGTGCGCACATTCTGGCTGTGCTGGAACTGCTGGGGCGGAACTTCGTTCAGCCGTTTACATGATCCTAACGGACCTCGCCTTCCAAATTGTCGCCATGTCGGGATCGAGAATCCGGTATCCCTTGGAGTCACCGTCGTAACCCACAAGGAACCCTTCTCTGGCCTTGTTGTCGAACTTCTTTTGCAGCTCCTTTGGAACGAGGCTGTAGACTCTTGATCCAAATACCCTGATGTGATCGAGCCTCGGCTTGATCCCCAGGAACAGTTGGACCGGGGTCGTCTTTACCGCTTGGCTCGGAAGCCGGTTTTGCCAGTAGGCGGCCGTTGCTAGCGCCTTGCCCCAGAACTTCAGTGGCAGTCCAACATCGATGATCATCGTCAGCGCCATCTTGACGAATGAGCGATTCTTCCGCTTCGCAATGCCATTTTGTTGAGGAGTGTAGGCGTGTGTCAGCTGGTGTTGTATCCCCTTCTGGACAAGATAAGACTAGCTTGTCTGAGAGATACTTCCGACCGTTGTCGGAACGAATGGCTTTCGGCGTCCTGCCGAACTGCGTTGCCATTTTTGTTAAGAACTCGATGGTAACCGCAGTCACCTTGCTCTTGTCCTTTATTAGACGTAACACCGTGAAACGGGAGTAATCGTCTGTAAAGGTGAGGGCATAACGGTTCTTGCTCGGAGTTTCCACTTGCATCGGTCCACACACGTCCGTGTGGATCCGATCGATGAGTTGCTCCGCTCGGGAAACACTGGCAAAAAAGGAGTGAGCCAACAGCTTTCCCATTGCACAGCTTCCTTAGCCTGTTCAGTTGCCAAATTTTCCGGTGACTTCTACGCCGTCCGCAAGATCCTTCCTCAATAACCGTCAGATGGCAGCTGGGTTTCGATGTCCGAAACGGCGGTGCCCTTGTTGAAACGGTGCGGTGGCTGCAACGGCTGCCAATTCTGTGTTAGGCCGAAGCATCCTGTTCAGCCGGTACAGTTAGGCAGCGTGCCGGACTGCCGAGAACATGGTCTTCTTTTTGTGCAGAACCATGCACTCTTCTCCGGAAAAAATTACTTTAATCCCGCCGCCCGTAATCTGGAACACCGACAGCAAGCCTTGCCCGAACGATGGCATGTACAGGACATTCTTCAAATTAATGTCTTGCGTTGTCCCATCTGGCAGATCACAACGAAGCCAGCCCCCGCCCACTCCATCCGCCTTGATAGCGTTGTGGTCGGCGACTTTGACCTCCGCATCGGTACTTCAAAGTTTTGTGGAGAACTTCCGATCCCCGGTGATGCTGCACGTAGCTCCCGAATCTATTATCCATTCGTTGGATACCTCCGCAGGGACCTTCCTTGACACGACGAAAGAGAGGTGAGTGGCGTTTTCTTCAACTCCCGTTTTCGTGGCTACATTGGCTTCTGCCAACTGGCTTTCCAGGAATTGTCGGTACTTGAAACAGTCAGCTTTTAAGTGACCTGGTTTCTCACACACGTGGCACATGCGTGTTTCTGCAGTCTTCTGGCCTTTTGGTCCCAATTTTCTATATTTCTTCTCTTGTCTTGGGACTTGTTTCTTGGCACTGCCTCCGCAAGCTCCGCTTCTGCAAGCTCCGCCACGTGCTGGCTCCGCGACCAGTGCAACCCTCGAGTTGTCCTCAGTCTTTCCCTCTTGTTTTCGCAGAAACGTGTTTAGGAGATGGTTAGTCACGTACCGTATTGTCATCATCGATTTGTCTATGCCCTCCAGGGTCATGACCATCGGGCCATAGGATTCCGGAAGTCTCATCGTCATCGCCACATCGATGTAACGATCCGGAACGTCTTCTCCCGCTATTGCCAATTTCTCCCAGAGCTCCATGATCCTGTCGATGTGAGCCTGCATCGTCTTAGAGACGAACTTGCAGGAGATTAGCTTCTTTGCTGAGAAAAAAAAACTATTATTGGACTTCCGCTCATGGGCTTCCGCAAGCGCGATCCACATCTTGTTGGCGTGATGATCCTTTGCAAAGTGCCGCAACTGTCCTCCCATTACACTGAGGATTATACGGCCACGGCCTCGTCGTTCATGATCGTGCATTTCTCATCGATCTCCGCAGGTTTCAGGGTTTGCACAAACTTCCAAGTCTTGTTGCGCTTCAAGATGGCTTCCATGAAGACTTTCCATTGTCCGTAGTTGGTGTCATTCAGCTTCTCGATTTTGTAGTCTCCCACGATGTCCAGAAGAATCCAATGGGAACGACGAAAAAGTTGTTTCGCAAAATAGCTCAAAGAACAGCAAACTATTTCCAATGTTTTACACTCGTTTTGAACTGAGTTTTAGCGTTCCCTTAGCTTGAGATTCTTTTAACTCTTTCGAACAAGTGGTGTGTTTCATTGCGAAGCATACAGGACCCATAACCTGATGAATAAAACTCAATCGATGCTTATTTAGATGAAACACTTTATGACTTGAGTGCAAACTCTTGCTCACTAACACAGTAGAACATCTCCATACGAAATTACAAAGCTGAGTGAAACAAAGGGTCAAACACAAAGGAAAGGAGATGAACACTTGGGACCTCCTACAAAGGGGTCCCAGGGCGTGACATCAACCTTGACGTCACTAGCTACACAAGGTCGTCATCCGGACGCCTACTGGCCCTAAGGGCAGGCAGGTGGCGCATCCCAAATGCCAACATACATTTTACCCGCATATACTTTGAGTAAGTGTCTATCTGCTGTGTATATCTTACATATAAACTACAATTTAGAAATAGTTAAAAACAGAAAAACCGGCATCAAAAACTGAGCATCAATGGGGTTTGAAACCCTATCCTTTTCAATGGGTAAATTTGCAACAACATTCACTGTCAAACAAAAAGAGCTTAAATAAAAATAAAAATTGTTTAAAATAGCTTGATAAATCTGTAAGGTCATTCGTTTCTCGTTTTACACTTTTAGATGTTAGATTTCTTTTAAAATAATAAACAAGTTTCAAAAATGTCCATTAATTTACCCATGCTGCCAGCAGGTGGCAGCCCAAGAATTCAAATTAATGGACATTTTTCAAACTTTGTTTATTAATTTTTAAAAAATCTACTATTTAAAAGTGTAAAACAACAAATGAATGACCTTGCAGATTTATCAAGCTATTTTAAGCAATTTTCATTTTTATTTAAGCTCTTTTTGTTTGACGGTGAGTGTCGTTGCAAATTTACCCATTGAAAAGGACAGGGTTTTAAACCCCGTTAAACATATTTCGCTGTTTTTTCTATTTCTAAATTATATATTTTTTGGTTCTGAAAGACACAGTGGAAGGATATACATATACAGGGTGTTTCAGCGCTATGTTGCCAAACGTTGGGGTGCCTGTAGAATGGGTCCACACAAGCCATTTATGTTAATGTACCTATAGGCGGAAATGCCACATTATGGTGCTCCAGGCTGTGCTAGCCATTCTCAGGATGGCCATTACATCGCATACCATGTTCATGTTTTATTTCAGACTGACAGCATGGAGCAATATACCTATGCTGAGCTTGCAGATATGCATCTTGTGTATGGAGGAGCACGTGGGAATGCAAGGCAAGCTGCAAGAATGTACCAGGAGAGGTTTCCTGCACGAAGACACCCATGCCGTGCCACGTTTGTTGCAATTGACTGGTGCCTGCTAAAACGTGGAACGCTTCAGATCAGGAGAGATGATGGTGCTTTGAGAAGTGCACGAACCCCTGCATTCGAGGAAGATGTTCTGGAATGGGTGGCCAACCATCCATCAACCAGTACACATGCCATTGCACATACTATGGGTGCCAACCACTCAACAGTTTGGTAGGTCCTGAACGAGCAATTGCTACATCCCTACCATGAACAGAGGGTTCCAGCTATGGGTCCAACCGACTTTCCCCTACAAGTGCAGTACTGCCAGTGGTACATGAAATGCATTCATCATGATCCTCATTTTGGCATTTCCATTTTGTTCAGCAATGAGGCTTGCTTCACAAAGGATGGCCTCTTTAACAGTCACAACAGTCACATAAGGGAGGACGCAAACCTACATGCCATGCATATCAGGGGACATCAGGAGCGGTTCTCTGTCAATGTGTGGGCTAGCATTGTTGGTGACTGGCTGAATGGTCCTTACATGTTGCCACTGCGCCTGAATGGTAACATTTATCACCAGTTCCTGCAGCATGAGCTCCCTGACCTCTTGAAGGGTGTGCCACTCATCGTGCGGCAGACAATGTGGTTTATGCACGACGGCGCACCTGCTCATTTCGCACATGCGGTGCGGGCATGGCTAAATGATGCATTCCCCGGCTCCAGGGTTGGCAGAGGAGGTCCTGTGTCATCGTCACCACAGTCTCCTGATTTGACACCATTGGACTTCTTCCTGTGGGGCCATGTCAAGAGCCTTGTCTATGAAACACCTGTAGAGACTGTGGAGGACTTAATCGCCCAGATATCAGTTGCCTGCGAATTTGTGCAGCAAACACCTGGCATTTTTGTGAGGGTTAGGCAGAACATTATCCGTCGGTGCACCGCATGCATTGACGCCAGTGACCGTCACTTTGAACAGCTATTATGAATATCTGTGCTCTTGTTTCAATAAACAGAATAAACATCAGAAATAGCTTGTACTTGCTTATCACCCAATCACAAATCAAAACACATCGGGCCCAAAATGGAATGGCATTGATTTCTGGTGGCCTCCAGAACCCTAAGCAGGCAATTCTGCCTATGGGTACATTAACATAAATGACTTGTATGGACCCTTTCTACATGCTCACAAGGTTTAGCAACATAGTGCTGAAACAACTAGCATACTCAATGCATATTCGGGTAAAATGTTAGTATTATTTTGTCGATTATTAAGGGCAGCAAAGTTCATGAAAATTGCTAGCACTGCAATTATATTAGTTGCAGATGCCCTTATGCTCATTTAAAGGTAAAATTGTTGAGGCATCTTTAATTTACGATGCATGTACTTTCTATTTATAGTACATGCAAACATATACCTGAATAAAGTATATTTTATATTTATATTGTTGTTTGGTGATTTTTTCAGGTAATAGTTTGCATGTACTATATAGAAAGTACATGCATCATAAATTAAAGATCTATCAGTATTTAAGATGCATATTGCCCACTGATTACCCAAAAAGATGCATCTTGTATTAAGTTGAAAGAATCTAGTTATACTCGGGTCAATAAAAGATGGTGAATTCATTTCGCCAATTGCATTGCACCAGCTTATCAATAGTTACTCCTGGTAACTCCTGGTAGCCCCTCTCCAAAATAAAAATGGCGGATTTCATCTACGGTGTGAGTGCTTTCTCAAAGCTTAAATCAAACGA
>JAQGAE010005879.1:0-10755 GCA_034696685.1 Julus scandinavius
GTGCAATGCTTTTCCTAGTTAACTCACGGTTAACCTTAGGTTTAGCTTAACCTTTGTTGGTGCAACCGGCCCTTACTAGTATGTATTGTTTGCCTACCATCAGGGGCAAAATCATTCATTATCAGCAAATTCCCCTCATTTATCAATCCTTCCAGAATTAATATTAATCCTTTCATACTTTCACAACAAGATCATCTTTCTATAAAATTGCAATGGATAAAAACTCACTATTTCCTATTTTTGTTTATCAAAATTCATGATTGCTGCCCCCGAAAGTCAGCAAACCACACATACTTGTAAGCATGAATGGTTTGCTCACTATCAAGGGGTAAATTTCTTATTCATAAGCAAATTTTCCAAATTTTCAATAAAAATACCGGTATCTCTCCACTCCGTTAACCACACGAAAAAATCGTTGTTCTGTGAAAATATTCGCGATGTCCACAATGGCATCTCCTAGCCATAACGCATTTTTGAAACATGTTCGACAGGGATCCACTGTTGGCGGTTAGTAACCGCGGGCCGTAAAACGTGGTAAATCCTTTGTTTACGCCGGCTGCTCGGATCAACTCTGGTCTTTTACGAGGCTTTTCTGGATACTTAAGACGGGCAGGGTCCTCGGCGCCTCCTCCGTCGTTATGACACTCGTCGAACGGAGGATTTTCTTCCACATTTACGATCACCCAAATCAACACGTGTCTTCGTGGGCCGATGATCCTCGGAGGCGACTATTTTCAGGCCTCTCCAAATGGTATCCTTGCCACGAATCCATTATTTCAGACGCAACCGCAATCTATTACTTTGGAGGGGTTTTCCTATTCCTACACGCGCATCTTCCGACATTTTTTCCTCCGCTTTTACGATGCTGTTATGCATTTTTACGATGCGGGGCAAATGACTTACGCTTATTTTCGTCGGCTGTAGGCCCTGTTTAGCAGAGCAACTCTTTTTAACGTTATTCAAACTGGCGGCTATAATACCTATAAACATTATGAAATTATATAAACCTCTAGCTAAATTATATTCAAAAGATGAGGGAAAATAACTTAAATAGCAGGTTGCCTTCGATAAAAAATTTGCAAAATTATCTAAACAATCAGATATCTTCTTGCAAATGTAGAAAATGCATTTTTAATCTTTTTTATAATTTGTGGTAATTCAATTTTTTTTCCGATTCACCTCAGCATGATATCGACAACATGGTTACGTCAATTGGTAAATATACCAAAATCAAAATGCTTTTAAAAAATAATTGATCTGTCAAGACTATAAACGTGATGTAATTGTTTGGTACGTCTAGTTATTTAGAATTTGTTGGACAACATTTTGAGAAATGCTGCTACACTGTGAAAACATCTGCCAGTTCTAACTCGTTAAGCGTAAAAAATATTTAAAAATCATTATTAAATATTCCTTGTATATAAATCACCGTAAAATGATACATTTAATATACAGGGTGTCCACGGTCTCAGTACAATTGAAAAAAACGACATTTATGTAATTAAAGAGATGTTGCCCAATGTGTCAAGATGAAATGTTTTCAAAACGAAATATTTTATAATACACAATTTTCTGTAAAACATTACATCTTTTCTTTAGTAATTTTTAAAAAACGATCTTCAACATTTTTTGATCATTACTTGCAGGATTTCACCAAATACAACACCATTTTAAGTAAATACGATTAGAAAAGAGTAATTAATTCCGAGGAGGATTTTTCGGCTGCCCCTCGTATCCTGGGATTTACTAAACTTGGCTTCGCCGCCAACACTAGTTTTGAGTATGTTTACAAGCTCAGAGTCTTTGACATATTTCCTCCTCTTCGTCCCACGTACAGTATATCGTAAACGGCGCTGTGTCTCACTGACGTACATTACATGCATATATACACGAGAAACAGAGTTATAGACCTATGCATTTTTCTTCTACTTCTTCTTCCTTATTCGCGATATGATAAAGGGATTAAGCGGTGCCAATTAAGGAGGACAAACTCGCCCGTTTGGCAAACAAAGACAGGAGTCGCATTATAAAAGGGGAATTAAGATCACCGGCTGAACACGACGGAAACAATTAGAAAACTTAAGGCGGCAGCGCCAATGGGATTAGCGGATTTAATACGGAAATATTCAAATATCAGCCGAGGTAATTACATAACGAATCTGATGGGAAAAAGTGAAATAGATCCCAAAGTGGAATTAATTCGCATCATTTCCTTCTGAGAGGGAAAACAAAAAGTTTGTGGTTTCCTACCAATTTTTCCACCAGGTTCCTACCAGGTTTTCTGTCAATTTTTAAACGAGACTGGATAATGTATAAACATGGCCATCATCTAAAAAAAATGATAAAACCATGTCAACCGTGGAATGATACGAATGTATCATGACAACAGTGGATTGGGATAAAGAAACCATGGTAACCGTGGAGAATAAGCCACTTCTACTGCATGACCGCATCAAAACCACTCTTACTATGCATATATATATAAGTTCATGGAACGTGGAAGAAATAAATAGCAACAACTTCATTAATTTTGTTTTTTGCCTTTTTCATTTCTTACCTCTTGATTTCAATGTTTTTTAATTTTTGTTTTTCCCATTTTTTTGGGGTACTTTTGTATAAACGTTTAATACATATTTTATTTCACCATTGTTATTTTAAGTCATTAGTTAGACCGTTAGATACTTTAAATGACTTAAATCAGAAAATATTCAGACACTTTAAACGACTTAAATCAGTGAAAATTTAGACATATTTGCAGTCTTAAATTCAGACACCGAAAACAAGATGCATAAAACGTCTTAAAATCGTCTACAAGCATTTGACACAAAGTGTCTTAAATTAAGACATCTGTTTTTACAGTGTACATCTAGGACCCTCCTACTTCCACCAAGAAACGCCTATCGTTCCTAATTAACCCTTAACAAGTAGAACTAAACCGCTTCCCCAACCTCTAGGCCACTCCCACTACATATAGGGCCATCCTACTTTCACCAAGCCACTCTTATTGTTCCTAAATACCCCCTTCAAGTACAACTAGACCACTTTCCAAACTTCTAAGCCACTTTCACTACATCAATGATATTCGTACTACTACAAAGTTTCTCCTAGTGTTCTTAAATAACTCCTGCAAGTACAACCAGATCACTCCCTCAACCTCTAGGCCACTCCCAATACTTCTAGGATACTCCTATATTGCCCCAAATAACCCCTGCAACTACAATAGGCTACGCCCACTAAATCGTCAACGTCAATTGTTTTTTTGAAATATTGCAACCATGGTAGACACAGTTCTTTGCAGCCTCTTATGATGACCTCGTATTTTCGTCGTCATTTTAACGAGGGTTTTTATCATAAGACGAGTAATTTAGTGACCGGAAGTGGTAAGTCGACGGTGGCGCCACGACCCACGCCTTTGTGAATGTGTTTGTCCAGAGCAATTTCTCCTTCTTGCATCGTGGATAAAATGCATTCGGACATCTTGGATCTTTAATTGGATTAGATGATTCGGAAACAAAAGTGCCAAAACCGAAATCTCGTTTTCGCGAGACGAGACGACGACGAGAAATGAATTACTCTTTGGCTAACTTAAGAGCCGTTCTGGTTAGAAGGAAAAGCTCCAACAATGAAACATTTGCTCTATTGTTTTCCGTTGGTCTTATGCAAGATAATAACATATCCTATATTGAAAACGCTTACATTAAACATGAAAACTTGTAGAATGTATCCACCACTAAAGGAATAATACTGAATGTTTAGAGATTTAAAAAAAATTATTCCGAATTACACCACATTTATTGTCTGCTATAGTATGTCAGATAATTTCATTAATTCCAGCATTCTAGCATGACAATCACATACCGTTTTGTCTAATATAGAATGCCAGTCTTTCCAGACATGTTTTTTATTTCTTAACGTTCTAGCATGTTTAAAAGCTACTAAGTAGTCTTACGTCCTTACTAACATAATATCGAAATATATGGCATTCCATCAAAACATTTTCTATAAAGAATATAGGCTTAGCAGCAAATTTCAATTCCTGCAAAACTCGTTCTCTATATTGCCTCAAAATGCCCATAGCATCTATAAGATAAATTCTCATTTGCTGAGATCCAACCGGATGTTGATTCTTGCAAGCCTAATTCGGTCTGCCATTTTGCTTTCATCCGCACGACTGCACAAATTCCAAATGCAGTCAAATCAATTATCTCAATTAAGCTTCATCCAATTAGATATTTACTCTTTGATTTCACGCCATTTTCCGCCCAAATCCAAATTCAACGAGGGCGAAAACGATTCCTACAAAGCCGGACGTGACCTTTGATCTTTTTCAATGACCATGATGACTTTCATTAGCATGTGAACGACCGTTATACGGTTGACGTCACATCCGCCAATAGCCGTATACAGCGTTTACATCACCCCGAATGCAGATGACCAAGATTACCATTAATGTCGAAAACATGTTAACCATTCAAAATATACATAGTTCAAAATAGTAATATTTACAATACATGTATAAATGTGAAACGTTAAACGTGTGTAGGACAAATAACGCATTATTTGGATTTACATTAATTGCAATGGGAAAATTTGATTCGGATCACGAACAGGGTCAAGGAACGGATTATGTTCGTATACCGAGGTTACACTGTAAATAAAAACACGTTTGAAATGAATTAATTTGCTCTATGGTGAACATTTCTAACATTTTATATTTACAACTAGTAATTTTAAGGCAAATCTTATAAAGTTCTACGGCACACCTGTCCACTTTAAAGGCAGAAATACTGAAAAAACACTGCTTCAGAAGTAGATGGCGCTACGTTCGATAAAAGCGAACACCATATACATTTTTTTACTCCACTTTTTCCTTTTTTTTATCAAAACTAATCGCATTATCCTCTCGCTTAGATTCCGTATTTAACGAGCTGTGAGAAAATCAGATTGTGATAAAAATTCATGGCGTCTAAACTAAACGGAGCTTCGTTATGTCTCACCATCTTACTTATTTTTGTTTCAAACCTCGTAAAACATTTTTTCACCTTATTTCCTTTTTGTATCGATGACTTTTTTTCTCCATTTTCGTAGAAAGAGAGAAAAAAAAGGAAACTGTTTTTCGTTACTAAAACCATATTTTGAACAGTTGGGTTTCGGATATCGTTTTCAGCTTTTTTTTTTTGCATTTCAATTTCATGGCTTTTATGTAGATTTCGTGGCGTTTTGTCTAATGGCAGCCACCTTTTCTCCTCCATTCTTTTGAACATTGTTGACACAGCTTTGATTGGGCGTGCAAATTGTTTGAGTATATAGACACGGGCACTTTGCGTGGAAAAAAAAGATATGAAAAACAGGAAAAAAAGACTAAAGAAATTGTGTTGAAAGTCGATATTGTCAAGTCGAAGTCAATGTTTGATACGTATGTTTCCCACTTAAGGAGAAAAGCCCACTCAATGGCAAGTTTCCATCTTGAAGTGTCCTGGACGCGTTTTAGCATGTTTTAAACGTGTTTTTATCATGAAAAACGATTTCAGAAAAAACATTTTTCAAACACTATTTATCCGTTGGCGCGAAAGTATCTTCTTAACGTGTTTAAACACGTTTTACATGGTTCCAAGTGCAGAAAATCAAGATGGCCGCCGAGCATTTTCTTATCTAAGCCATTGTAAATTGAATTTTGGCAAAATAATAATGATGTTTTGTGTTCGGCGTTTTCTCACTGCATTCTAATGTATTATTCTTTTGTTGAAAAGCGTCGAAAAAGCTCTTTTTCGCTCCATTTGTCATGTGATTTAACATTGTTTAGCCATTTCGATCCGGAATTAATTATAATGCTTTTCCATTGGTCAGGTCCATTGGTCCAACTAACAACAACGTACAAATGCCATTGGTTGCAACACACATTGAAAAACACAATTCTAAATTTTCAAAAAAGTTTTATATCAATTATATTTTATTTTACTCTATATATTTTTTATTTATTTATTTTAATTACTTAACATCATTTATGCATTTAAAAAATAATATAATGCGAGTCTTTTTGCATAATTTGTAAATTAGAAAAATATGCTTTTTGCTACATCTATACAATAAATAAATATATATAATTCGAAAAGTGTTTATGCAGTATATCAATACTATAATATGTTATTAATACCAAAATGTCACGTGTTTCTACATGTTTATCAAATACCTGTACGCTATCTTGGAACGTGGTCGAATTGTATACAGGGTCGTTTGGGTTCCAGTTAATGAAGATGCTCCTTGAACTGGAAATGAATTGAAAAGGAATGGCTTTTCGACTTCCATTAAGGAGGTGACAAAAGGAAGAAAAAAATGGGGGGAAAAGAGGAAAAATTGAGACATCGTCATGAAAAATTCATGGATTAACAGAAAGGAAACCGAGCGTTTTCAACGTTTATTTGATTGTCGACGATAATAAGGCTGGAAAGAACTTCGTAATTACGTGAACAAGTTCGAAGGTGGCGCTGCTAACAATCTAGGCCTTATCCGCCATCTTGGGAAACCAAATGCAATATTACGCAGTAAGTGAATGTATGTTTTCACACACAGTGGGTTCGTCGACAATGTCGTCCGGGAAACCAATAAATTATTGCAATACTGTATAATGCATTGAATTAAATTCAACTAATATTCTGTCTGCATTTCTTGAAAATAAGTCAAACAATGCAAAATGTTGAGATTCTATGAAATAAGTTCTATTAACTGTTTATGCGTGGTCAATCAATATATGTTCGCAAAGAGGGGTTGTAACGAATACATCGATGAAACATATCCGCGAATTTCAGAGAAACGAGGATTTTGAAAAGCCTTTGGGCCAGAAAATGTTTACAGAAATCGTTCAAAAACAGCTTTCTGGTAAAAAGTGATTTCCTGCTAAACAAACCAGATAATAGCATGCTATTACTACCAGGTGCATATGAGCGCATACCTGAAAGGGTATATACTCTATCCTTCTGCAGATAATACATGTATTATTAGCCTTCTAATAATATATGTTCATTTTATGTAATACTCGTACTTAGTACTCGGTACTCAGTTTTAAAAATAACGCCAGTATTAGAAACTATTATATATGATCATATGACCTGACATGCACGAGTATTTTATATTTAATGCTGTATAATAACTCCAAAAGTATAAAACAAACATTTGTCATTGGAAACATGTTTATAAATCAAATTTTCATTCTATCTAAATTTTGTATTACTCGTTTTCGTAATCTGATGCAAAGCTTGAAGACAAAACCTTTTTATTTTTTTCAAAAACAAACTACAAAAACGCATGGCAATAGCTTTTTCCGAAAAAAAGTTTACATGCTCCAAAATTCCGGAACAAAGTCATTGACATATTATGAAGAGGTTGATATTTCATCCTAAGGCTACTCCTACTGTAATTTATTATTACTACATACTATGGGCATTCGAGATAACATTGGAGGAGAACTTTTTAATCTATAATATTCTACAGAGTCATCTAATATTCATAGCGTGTTTTTCCCACAAAGAAAAAAAACTACAGATATTCGCTGTTATTCCAATATGTCCATACAGGTATCAGGATATAAGACAAAAGTTTCTCAAACATCTTTTCTGGACTAGATTTATAAATAATATTTATATGTATGGATAAACAAATTAAATTTATAGAAAAGGGCACAGGCATTAATGTATGAACATTTATAACTAAATAAAGGCATATGTACCCAAATATAACAGTAGTAACAGATACCAAAATACACGAATTTTGGCAAATGTTTCAAAAGGCCAAAAGCAAATCCATTTTCAAACTGCTTTACAACATACGAACAAACAAACACCCCTTGTTGGATAAAGGCTGTTTTGGAGTTGAGTCACGTGACGTTTTAGTCATTTCGGTCACGTGATGTCATTTGACCGGTCAACCGAGAGGACGATGAATTAAGCGCTCACTAAACGCCTTTAATTTAATCAACAGATTGCGGAAAAACGAAGCTTTAATTGAAGCACGATTAGAATACTAATCTCTTTTTCTTTTGTTATTTTGTTTGTTTCCTCCATAAAAAAAGAGAAAAACTTAAACTGTTTCTATAAGTTTGTCGTCTTACCACTGTGTATAAAATAGCGTCAATGAGGGTATAGGGGGTCGTGCATAAACGGTACAAATATAAAATACCCATACTTTTATACAATACACCCATAATTTTATTTGGGTAATTTGTTGTCAACTTAGATTAAAAGTAAGAAATTTACACAAATTTTAAGGCGGAAACATTTTTTTTAACTATTTGGCATGCTAAAAATAGGATATTTCAGCATTAAATATAAAATTTATTAGAAATTACAAGCTAAAATAGAAAATTTACAACAAAGAAGTTTTTGCAGTTTAAACTCCTAACTTAATTTTGAAATTTACAAAACATTCACACGTTAAATTCAGAATATTGAAAAAACTAAAAATTGCACAGTGATATACGAGTAATGTATATCTGCTGAATTTTCCTAATATCCTGTTATGCATTTGCATATTATGACTCAATGAGCACAATTAATGTTTTTCGATGTGGTCCCATTATCCGGAATAAAAAAAACAAATCCACGGAAGATAAAAACTTTTCGAAAGATTGAAGAAGTCGCTTCGGGTTAAAATAAGATAAAAACAAGATGGCGGAAAGAAAACACGTTTCATCCGAAATAAAAGGTTTAACCAGGAAAAAAAAACAAAGACAAGTGAGAAGAATAACAAATGAAGCAAAAGGGGAAAAAACAGCCCTCGGTCAAGATGGCGACCACGGGTATACGGCACAATAATCGGACATTCAAATTCAAAGCACATATAAAATAGAAAGAAAGAATGAAACAAAAAAAGGTGAAATTCGGTAACGACCGTTTTGTGGTTTCCGCGAAAAGGAATACAAATAATGGCGCTCTTGAATACAGATCTTAATATGGCCGCTAGGAGGTGCTTTGCTTAGAACAAGATGCTAGTAGGGCTCTATTTTTTTCAAAATGGCCGCAAAGATGACCATCAGTTCAGTATTGTAAGACGGCCTCTAGCAGAGCCATTAGCCTCTTCAATATGGCCGCCAAAAGTACCTACTTTCACTAATCCAAGATGATCGCTAAAAGGAGATGCCTCGAAATTTACAAGATTGCTCCAGGGATGCAATTTTACAACACGTACTACATTGCAATCTAAATTGACAAAACTTCGTCGACTATTTCCAAATTTTCAAGATAGCCGCCAGCAGAAGTTTAAGTTTCGTCAAAATGGCCGTCATACGAGTTGCATTGCTCAGTACATTGCAGAAAAATGGCCGCTGGGAAGGATATTTCTTCAATAGGTTTTAAGAAGTCAAATAACTTCTTAAATTATAGCTTCATTGACATTTGGGTTTCGATCCATCCAAGATGGCCGACATTAGGGGAGAAAGCTAGGAGACGTTCAATCTCCCTGAAGCGGAAGTGACGCCATAAGCATGACAATATCGCCATGGCGCCTGTAAGTTTCCGTAAACAGGGCTGTAAATCTGACAAGAGCCAAAGTTTTTCATCGTCCATCAAAAACAGCGAGTTTTGTTTGATGTCTTGACGTCACGAGCCTTTTCCTAGACGTTGTTGTTCTTCAGTTCGACCCTTGAGGTTCCCCTAAAAACGCCAGTGGCTCATCAAAAGCAGTAAAACCTTCGGCATTGATTTCATAATTTTATTTATGGCCTTTCTTGTTTACCAGTCTGTTTGTCAACATCTTCGTGAAAACGAGAAGATTTAAGGCAAAAATCGACTTTTTCGTGGTTTTTAAAACCGAAAACATATCGATCGAAGCATGAAAGAGGGCAAGGGTTACGTGACGGGAACACGTGATCCCAACAGATGCCGATGTCAGTTTTTAAAAACATTCCCTAGAAGATCTTTTTTTTAATGGGCCTCCGGAAAAACATCCTAACCACGCTGTGAATTGTGTTTCAACCGATCGATCAATGCGATCGTTAGGTTAATTTACAAAAGAGGTTTTAAGTCTAGTTTCGCGCTCTAGGCGATAATATGCTTGTTTAAAAACGTAGCTTCGGAAACGATTTTAATCGAAGACACAAACAGGAAGCTGGAAAAATATTGCTGAAAAATATGTTTGTTTGTGAATTTGTGTTTCTGAAAAATACGTTTGTTTGTGAGTTTGTGTTTCTGGAAAACACGTTTGTTTATGAATTTGTGTTTCTGGAAAACACGTTTGTTTGTGAATTTGTGTTTCTGAAAAATACGTTTGTTTGTGTATTTGTGTTTCTGGAAAACACGTTTGTGTATTTATGTTTCTGGAAAATACGTTTGTTTGTGTATTTATGTTTCTGGAAAACACGTTTGTTTGTGAATTTGTGTTTCTGGAAATCACGTTTGTTTGTGAATTCGTGTTTCTGGAAATCACGTTTGTTTGTGAATTCGTGTTTCTGGAAAATACGTTTGTTTGTGAATTTGTGTTTTTGACAAACATGTTTGTGAATTTGTGTTTTTGACAAACACGTTTGTGGATTTGTGTTTTTGACGAACATAACGTGGATGTGTTTTTGACAAACACGTTTGTGTATTTGTGTTTTTGACAAACACGTTTGTGGATTTGTGTTTTTGACAAACATAATGTGGATTTGTGTTTTTGACAAACATAATGTGGATTTGTGTTTTTGACAAACAATGTGGATTTGTGTTTTTGACAAACATAATGTGGATTTGTGTTTTTGACAAACATAATGTGGATTTGTGTTTTTGA
>JAQGAE010005880.1:0-10754 GCA_034696685.1 Julus scandinavius
GTTTCCTATCGTGTAAAAACATAATATCCATGTTTTTACCAATTTCCAAAAATGACGTAAAGTATACTTTAGCCAATGTTTTCCTTGTCGATGTTTATGTAGTTAGGGCCTTTAAACTATTCTCAACAACACCACGAGTTTCCCTAAGAACGTATTAACCGTGAAAGGACTGAACATTTTCTGGGGCATTTGTGTAGAATAAGGAGAAGGTTGTGTGGGTCCATTTTGTAAATAAACTAACCTCTCCGGCAGCGAGTTCAACGGTGACCATCTCGCCCTTGGTGCTCTTGATCTCACCGAACAAGTAACCCTCCTTCTCGTCAACAACCCATACGGCCTTCTTGGCATCAAAGGGCTTGGTCTGGTCCTTACGTTTCTGCTCGAGCGAAACGTACAGAAACTCAGACGGATCTGGATCGTCGGATGGGGCCGGTGGCGGTGGTCTTGGAGCCATTGCGTCGGTTTTCTGCTGGGCGCGAAACTAGGATGAGATGAGAAGGCACCGAGGTGGAGAGCGCTGATTGAGAGCGGAAGGCGAGCGACTGTAGATGGTGCCTCGAACACACGCACACACAACACGTCAGCACAGCAGAACAGCTGATGAGCTCGACTGTAAAAGAGAACAAGAAACGTTTATTTGAGGCCCTAGTTGAGAAACAATGGAAATATGGATGGGAAAGGGTAGCAAAAAAAAAATCACTCGCGGAGAGTTTTCAGTGCCCTCATACTGAAAAGTGCCACCGTAAAGTTATACTAAAAACGTGTTTCTGGTATCCTGAAAACATGTACTTGGAATCACGAAAAACGTGTTTTTGGGACCATGAAAACGTGTTTTTAGAACACTGAAAACGTGTTTTTAGAACATTGAAAACATGTTTTTGGAACCATGAAAACGTGTTAGGGCAACATAAAAACATGTTTTTGGAACCATGAAAACGTGTTAGGGCAACATGAAAACGTGTTTTTAGAACACTGAAAACATGTTTTTGGAACCATGAAAACGTGTTTTTAGAACATTGAAAACATGTTTTTGGAACCATGAAAACATGTTTTTAGAACCATGAAAACATGTTTTTGGAACCATGAAAACGTGTTAGGGCAACATGAAAACATGTTTTTGGAACCATGAAAACGTGTTAGGGCAACATGAAAACATGTTTTTGGAACCATGAAAACGTGTTAGGGCAACATGAAAACGTGTTTTTGGAACTATGAAAACGTGTTAGGGCAACATGAAAACATGTTTTTTGAACCATGAAAACGTGTTTTTAGAACACTGAAAACGTGTTTTTGGAACCATGAAAACGTGTTAGGGCAACATGAAAACGTGTTTTTGGAACTATGAAAATGTTTGGGTTTGATTCGTCCATTCAAACTGGTGTATCTATAAATGTTTGTTTTAGAACATAGTAGAGTTTTAAAAGGGTGCCTATAGTCTAATTTGGCCGACAGTTTATTTCGCCGATCACCCATTATAAGGTTAGGTTGGGTTAGGTTAGGCAAAACTATCATCTAATATTGATAGATTTTAATCAAATTATAATGAGCCGGCGAAATAGGTGTCGGAAAATTGGACTCAAACCCTTAAAACTGCATTATTTTGTAAAATGCTTTTGGAAGACATATGTAATTTATTTATTTATTTAATTGAAATTGATTGAACTAATCAAACGAATTTAAGAACATAGTAGCACTTTAAAAGGGTATTGTCCAATGTGGCCGACAGTCTATTTCGCCGACAACCCATTGATAGGTTAGGTTGGATTAGGTAAGGCAAAACTATCATCTAATTATGATAGATTTTAATGAAATTATAATAAGCAAAGTCGGCGAAATGGGCTGTCGGCGAAATAGGTTGTCGGTAAATTTTAGAACATTAAGAATTTTTAACTGTTCAAATGTTTCTGAATACATAAAAAACAGTTCAGGGTATATCAATATAAATTGCGATCGTTTACGCAACATGTTGTTGACTTAAGTTTAAGAAACAATTTGTTGGCACACTTAAATGACACATGTTGAAATAGCGTCGGAAACATGTTCCTAACATTATTTTTTCTGATCGGGGTTAGCTAATGTGTTTTCATAGCAAGATTATGTAATTTAACGTGATGTGGACGTATTGACACGTGGCAAAAATGAGAATGTTTGCCAAATATGTATTTTCACAAAATGTTTGTGCTATCATGTACGTTTAAATATTCGTAATAAAACCGGCAATGCAAATTTTCTATATTTGTGTTTATAGAAATAATTTGAAAAGATTTAAATTACCATGTTATATAGAAGAAACATTTTTCAGATTTTTAGATTCTCTAATTTATTTATTTTTTAATCAAATTTTCAAAAAATTTCCAAACTTAAAATAAAGAAATGTTAAATTTACAGTTAAAATTTAATAATTTAACATTGACTTTTGTGACCTTAAGTCACGTGTAAATATGGTGGCACTTTTCCATAAAAGCGAATTTCGCTTATTTCCGCTAAAATTTTATTGCAAAAAACAAGACAATTTGTATATCGCTACACAACACTGCAAGTCAAATGAGAACAATTTTTATCATTTCAGAACACATTGTTCTAAAAGTGAGTTCAAACTTCATGGACTGGGTATTCATATTAACTTCTGTTAAATTTGGAAACATTTCAAGTTGTGATTGAACGCTACATTTCTCATGTTTATATCGTGTTCTCGTTTGTGTTGTGTGTTCTGTTCTCTATAAAACTTAATATAATTTAAAATAGAAGCTCTTAAATATGCATTTAAAGCATCACATGTTGCAAAAGAGGTTCAAAGCGTTTAAGTTTTTGTTCATAAAACAATTTTTACTTTTTTCTCATTTCAGAACACTGTGTTCTAAAAGTGAGTTTTAAACTTCATGGACTAGGTATTCATAGTAACTTCTGTTAATTTGTAAACATTTCAAGTTGTGATTGAACACTACATTTCCCATGTCCTTATCGTGTTCTGTGTTCTGTTCTCTATAGAATACAATTAATTTAAAATAGAAACTCTTTAATATGCATTTAGAGCTTCACATGATTCCAAAAGATGTTCAAAGTTACTAACGTTTAACTTTGTGTTCATAAAACAATTTGTACTTTTTCTAATTTCAGAACACTTTGTTCTAAGCTGGGTATTCATAGTAACTTCTGTTCAATTTGGAAATAATTAAAATTTTAATTGAACACTAAATTTCCCATGTTCTCATCGTGTTCTTGCTTGTGTTCTGACGTCCTCCAAGTGACTCACAGTGAAGTAATTGCAATATTTGAATAGAAAGTAAGGAAAGGGGTGGATAGTTCAATAAGCATTTATAGTATATTCTTAAATGCTTAAAGGTACACTCTTAATGTTTAAAGGTACATGGGAAGGTACAATCGTGCATTTCAAGGGACAGGTAACGACTTAAGTGCTGCCTTTTTCGTTTATAAACAACTCGTTATTAGTTTTTTTTTATCCATCATGATCAAACTCCAGACTTTAAAAAAACTGCCTTTTTTTTTTTTTTTTTTTTTTTTTTTTGGCAAGGAGTGTTATTTTTTTTTAAGTCAGCTTTTGTGTCCTGATTTGGCTGAAGAATTCCTCTGCTTCATAACCTCAAATTCCGTATCCAGAAAAGTTGGTTGTAGTTTGCAACCGTGCAACATGACCTCATCGGGAGTAAATTTTTTTTATTTTTTATGATGCACTATTTTGGGAGGCGTAGGAATGTGCTGCCTCCGTGCCAATTAGCTCCTGAAAGCCATCAGAAAATAGATCTGGCGACCATCTTGCTACACCAACTACATGGCGACACATTCCAGAAGGTTCGATGGGGTGGGCTAACTTCCGTACTCTTCCAGGAGAATAGCATGGGCTTTTTGCCCGCATTTCCTTGTCTTACATAACATTGAATAATAATGTTCAGAATGGATTTTGGATCAGTATTTCCTTGATTTATAGAACATTAGAAACTAATAGTCAAGATGAATGTTGGATCAGAATTTTCTTGAATTATAGAACATTTGGAAGTGATGTTTACGATTTATTTGACTTCAAATATATAATAAGGTTCAAAATGAATTTGGGATCAGCATATCTTCAATTTCAGAACTTTGGGTAATTATGCTCAGAACTTTGGGTAATGATGTGCAGAATGAATTGAGGTCAATATTTTCGATATTTTAAAAGTTTCAAGTTCAATGATTCATAAGTAAAGGTTCGTTTCAATAGGTACAATTTAAGGTGTCTTCAAATTAGAAAATTTGAAAGTTTATAAAATGTCTCACGATTTTTTTGGAGAATTGTCAAGAACTTTTACAGAATTACCATAGTTACCATAGTAACCATTTCAAAAACGTTTAATATCGGTATGAGTTAAGTTTGAATTTTTTTTTAAGAATTACAATTATTTTTCTACATTTTTGGAATATATTCCAACAAATTTTGTTGGAGCTCTGCTGACATTAGATTTTTAATTTTTAATTTATTTGTTTTAATTTTTCAAAAATTACCCAAGTAAAGTTTAATTTTTTTTAAAGAATTACAATTCTGTTTCAAATAAGTTTAGTGAAAGTTTCCAAAGTCATCAATATTTTAAATGTGTGTTCCAAGTAGCTTTAAAAATTTACTGAATAGATCTAAATTAGATGAGAAGCCAAAAGTTTTAAGAATTTTTTAAAGAATTTAAAAAAATTATTCTAATTAATCTCTATTCAAAGTCTCTCCTTTCAGTATTTAAAAAAAAGCTTTAGAAAAGTTTACAAAATCATGAATATTTTTAAATGTTTGCTTTAAGCTACTAAACAGATCGAATTTCTTGAAAATTTTCCAGAATTTGATAATTTCTTCTATTTTCTTTATAATAGCAGTTTTTCCAAATTAGCATTTTATCCCATTTTAAAACAATTCAGATTTCCCCAAATTTCTATAAAAATTCTTTTTTTCAGTCAAAACAGTTTCATGTTTATGTAGAACATCTCAGAAAACTAACCAAATTCATTTTTGTGTGGAAATTATTCTGACCAATAGCAAGTCTGCGATTTGATACTATTTCATTCTCAAACTATGCGAACTGTTGCGAACAGATCGCAATATTTGTATATATGGCTTTGGAAATGTAGGTCACGAACTATAATTGGACTGTTTGAGATCTAGGATTCATAAATAAAAATTTGCAGAACCCGGATTCTCGACTGTTTTATGTAATCGCAACTTTGCGAATTCTGCAACCCAGGTTGCCAGAAATTGAACACATGCACGTGGATTGCCAAAAATAAATACTAGGCGTAAGTTAACATAGATTTATCGAAAATTCGGTAAACTTTCTAATATTACTAGCTAATCATGCAACTGGCAAATTTCCTTTTATCTTACTGAAACTACGTAAATGGTAACCCATTTTCTTGCTAATCAGTTAATGCGTAATGGCAGAATTGTGTGAAAATTATCAGAATTGTACAAAATTCTGTCATCTTTCTTGTTGTTTTATTAAACTAACTTTTGGACATCCTAAAGATGAAACGGCAATGTTAACATTTTTAAATATTTTTCAAATTCTTAAATGATAACTTAAAATTTCGAATTTTTCCACTTTTACACAAATTGTAGTTATCAAGCTCCAAAATTTTTGAATTTTATTGAATTTCTGATATTAAATATTGTATCTATGATTTCAAACATTGGATTACTGAATGTCAAAAATTGCATCACTGATTCCAAAAATGGATGGATGATTCGAAAAATTGCATCACTAATTCCAAAAATAATATCACTGTTTCCAAAAATTGCATTAATGATTCCAAAAATTGATTCTATGATTCCAAACATTGCATCTATGATTCCAAACATTGATTCTGTGATTCCTAGTATTGCATCACTCATTCCAAAAAATGCATCTATGATTCCAAAATTTCATCTATGATTCCAAAAATTGCATCTATGATTCCAAAAATTGGATCAACAACTCCAAAGATTGCATCACTTATTCCAAAGATTGCATTCTATGATTACAAAGATGGCATTCTATGATTCCAAAGATTGGACTATACTGATACCAAAAATTGCATCCCTGACTCCAAAAATTGCATTCTATGATTCCAAAGATTAGATTACTGATTCCAAACATTGCATTTCTGAATTCCAAACCCATTTAGATTACAGCAGTGTTATCTAACCCACCCAACCTCCTCAACATCATTCTAAAGTTCTTATATAGCTAATTATAAAGCATTCTAAAAAATATAGAAAACATTCTAAAACCGATCGGTTTTCCTACTGTGAGCACCAGACGTCCAGAGGGCAAGCGTCGTATCCAAATAGGCAGTTGGCGAAGCAAAAATTCAATCCGGAGAGCCAAGAAATGGCTAGAATTTCGGGTAAATTTGGATTTGGGATAAACGAAGATGAAGGAAGATGAAGATTCTGAAGAAGCAGGGGGAAAAAACGAAAGGTGGAAGAAGAAGAAGAAGAAAAAAACGAAAAAGGCACAACACTCAAGGATAAGCTAACTGAAAGACGATGTTCACACTTACGTCCAAAAGCTGTTCTAAGGTGAAAATTGGGTCCTCACCACTTTTAAATGCCTACTTGTTTGCCAATTTTGGAACGAAGCCGGCACCCCATTGGTCCATGTGGGAATCTGGGTGGAGCCTGGGAGGAGAGCAGCCAATGGGAGGGTGTTCCAAAGCGGCTATTCCTATCCCTATCGTATAGGGTTGCTGCCCGTTTTGACTACCGACCATCCGTTGCCTAATCCGGCAAAAAGACAAACGGACCCCAACTATGGGTCCAAAGTTCAGCTTCTGGGAAGGACCTTCCGGTCCGGGACACACCCACTTCCGGACGCCGGGATACGGTCCGATATGGACGCTGACTTAACGTTCGGCTCCTGTCCGACATGTCTGAAGCCGGAATGTTCTGAATGACTAAAAGCTGCGATTTCAAGCTTTTTCCTAATATGGTTCAGAGGAATGAATGAAACTGCAGTGGAATCCTGGGGACGACGCCGCGGGCACCGCGGGTTGCATGGGGTTTGCTAGAAAGTCGCCCGGATTTTGAGAGAAAATCGCCGTGGTTGAAGAGAAAATCGCCGGGTTTCAAGAGAAAATCGCCCGGGTTTGTTGGATTGGGAGAGAAAATCTCTGGGGTTCGTTGGGTTTTAGAAAAAATCGCCTGGGTTTAATGGGTTTTGTAAGGAGATGCCAAGGTTTTGGTTACTGCCGGGTTTATGCTTTGGTTTCGGAATAATTTCTATACAAAATGGCTGTGTCGGGTTTGCTGGAGTTTTAGAGAAAATCACTCGGGATTCTTGGGTTTTGAGATAAAATCGTCTGGGTTTGCTGGGTTTTGAGATAAAATCGTCCGGGTTTGCTGGGTTTTGAGATAAAATCGTCCGGGTTGGCTGGCTTTTGACAGAAAATCGCTCGGGTTTGTTGTGTTTTGGGTTTTGATAGAAAATCGCTCGGGTTTGTGGGATTTTGAGAGAAAATCGTTCGGTTTATTGGATTTTGAGAGAAAATCGCTCAAGTTTGTTGGATTTTGAGGGAACATCGCTCGGGTTTGTTGAGTTTTGAGAGAAAATCGCTCGGGTTTGTTGGGTATTGAGAAAAACTCGCTTGGGTTTGTTAGATTTTGAGAGAAAATCGCTAGGATTTGCTGGATTTTGAGAAAAATCTCTTGGGTTTCCTGGGTTTTGATAAAAATCTCTTGGGTTTCCTGGGTTTTGAGTGGAAATCGCGCGGGTTTGTTGGGTTTCGAGAGAAAATCGCTCGGGTCTACTAGGTTTAAGAAATAATCGCTCGAGGTTTCCTTGGTTTCAGTGAAATTCGTCCTTGTTTGTTGGATTTTGAGAGAAAATTGCTCGGGTTTGTTGGATATTAAGAAAAAATCTCTCGGGCTCGTTGGGTTTTTAAAAAATGTGCCGGATTTTTTAGATCTCGGGTTTCTTGGATTTTGAGAGAAAATTGATCAGGTTTGCTGGGAAATGGTTGAAAATATATTAGATGTGATACAAGGGCAAAACTTGGGAAATTTAAAAAATAAATTGGCATCGTCTGTTAATGCATATAATTAAAAATGGGTCCTGAATTTTAATTGTTTTAATAAATGGTTCCCGATAAATGCGTTTTAAAAACGTGTTCTTATCTAAGTTTCAGAACCTGTTGCTCTTTCAAAACACTTTTCATTGTTTCCGTTGAAATTGTTTGCCATGTCCATGTTGAGTACAATCGTATTGGATTTCTTATTTGTAGTTTTTAAGCTTTTTACCTCGTTATGTTTGGCCAAATAGTTCGCCCACATAGTTAGCAATGAGTAAGCCAGACATTTTCCCGTTTCTATAAAGATGATAGTTAAATGCAAAATTTGGCAACTTTAGTGATAAAAACATTGGATTAGTCACTAACCATTTTGAAAAGCAGACACTCTCTGATACTAATTTACTCAAAATGATTGTCATTTTGCAGGCTTTTAAATATTATTAGGTATTACATCCCTGAAATATATTTCTGAAAAGTTGAACTTTTCAAAATGCAATTAATTAACATTTTGCTTCCCAATTTTGGTAAGAAAATATTTGCATCTACAATATTTTCTTAAAAATGTTCAGACATAATATATATATGGAAATCTAGTCCAAACTAAATATAATTCAAATACATTCCTCAATTTTTAAAAAAGGAGATAAATATAATACTTAGTAAACATTTAACGTAAGAAAATGTTGCTTTCCTCCTTCATAAAATTCTAAAAATATACCAAAGAATGTTTACCTTCCGCAAATTTTGGTAAAACATTATTTTCCTTTTACCATAACTCCTAAAATTGTTTAAATATAATTTACAGAAAACTGGTTCAAACCAAAAAACTTTCTCCAATTATAAGATCAGTAAACAATTAATTTTCCAAACAGGTAACATAGGAATATTTTAGTAAGTTTTTTAGTTCCCAAACCTTGAACATAGAAAATGTTTCTAAAACTTTAGTTCACAAACATATTCTTCAAAGATTGTATGAAATGATATCCTCTTTGCAGCATTTGAAGAAACTTTGCTTGATATATCCTTCTCTCCCACAATATTCTGTGAAATCTTCTTCTCCAATTGTAAGAAATGTTAATATAAACCTTTAACATAGAAAATGTTTCTAAAACGTTAGTTCCCAAACATATTCCCCAAAGATTGTATGAAATGATTTCCTCTTTGCAGCCTTTGAAGAAACTTTGCTTGATATATCCTTCTTTCCGACAATATTCTGCTTTAAAAAATTAATTCATAAAACATCTTGAAATTTCAGTGAGATCTTGTTCTCCAATTGTAAGAAATGTTAAAATAAACCTTTAACATAGAAAATGTTTCTAAAACTTTAGTTCACAAACATATTCTTCAAAGATTGTATGAAATGATATCCTCTTGCAGCCTTTGAAGAAACTTTGCTTGCTATATCCTTCTCTCCCACAATATTCTGCTTTAAAAAATTCATAAAACATATTGAAATTTCAGTGAAATTTTGTTCTCCTCACTGTTTAGAACATGTTCCTCGGTCCATTTTGGAGTGCTTCTCTCCCTCGACCCTACATTGAGCTTCTTCCATGCAAGGTCTGCAAAATGATATTTTTCCTCGGACTAAAAATACCCGAAAAAGCAACCCCTCTCCCAAAATGTCACCTAGCCTGAACTCCGCCTTCTTACTTTTGAACACAGACTGGCCTGGATGCATTTTGTACAAATCTTTTTTTGTATGTGGTTGAGCCATCTCGGGCAGATTAGTATGTTAAGTGCTGTCGGTTTTGGAACATTGGCCAAATTGGGTCGTACCGAAAATTGTATGGTGAGGGGTTATTGGAAATTGTCGCTTAAATTCTCGTAAATTAGCCGTTGGCTTGTCTCAGCCCAAGCTTTGAAAATTCTGACAAGAAACTTTCCAAGTTTAATGGAACTTCATGCCAAAACTTTTTTTTTCTACCACAATTGTATTTTTATGCGAATGATCTCGTCTAACCCCGTTTCGCAAATTTGCGAATTAACGTCCCGAATGAACGTTGAACATTTTTTACAACGATGGTATGCAGAAACTGGTGTCACGGTTGGACAAGTGCATCAATCGACTCGGAGACTATGTTGAAAAATAAAGAAAGGTCCCCTCTTTAATAGTTTTATTTCCGTTTTTCGATTGAATAAGCAGTACATGAATAAATGCCCTGTGAAACTTATTTTTGAGATATCTCTCAAAGATGTAAAAGATCCCAAATGTATTAGAAATGAACTTGCCAAATTTATCATAAATGAATATACCGAATTTATTAAAAATTGATATACCAAATTTATTACAAATCATTGCATTAAATTTATTAGAAATGAATACACCAAATTTATTAGAAGCGAATGCCCCAAATCTTTAAGAACCAAATGTGAAAAAATTGTTAACAGTCAACGTGTAAAATTTATTAGAAATGAATGTACTAAATTTATTAGAATTGAATGTACCAAATTTATTGTAAATGAATACAGCACATCTATAAGAAACGAATGTGAAAAAAATGTTATAAATGAAGGTGTCCTCATTAGAACGCAGTAGGAAGAGCTGCATTAGCAAGGGGGGGAGGTGGGGTTCTTAAGGCCCCTACACATTTGAACGTTTCGTTATGTTATGTTGCCTATGCCTCGCTATGCTATGCTATGTTACGGCAACACCCCACACATTTCTATGTTGACTTTTTTCTGACATAAGCTTGCAGCGCCGCCTATTTCAGGATATTTCTCTGCATTCTTGC
>JAQGAE010005881.1:0-10754 GCA_034696685.1 Julus scandinavius
CCTAATCGCATGCAAAAAGAAGGACCAATAGAATGCATCCGTCTTGGCGCGAAGCTCAGTCAAAGGATTGGAGCGATATGTCTTTTTCTATGCAGAAAGGTGCCACCCCTAGCAGTAAAAATGTCCTACAGTGGTCAAATGCATATCCTTAAGCATGACCAATAAATTCTATACACTATGTCAGGAAAGTATTAACTCACACATAAAACACAAATAGGTGATTCTATTGTCCATGGTGTTAAGGTCGACAAAACTGTTAAGGCAACAACGTGGTGCTTTCCTGGCACATGAGTCGATCAAATAACCTCACGGGTGGGGTCTGGCTGAAATGTGCCAGTATCAAACCCGTGGTGGTTGTGCATGCTGGAACCAATAACATGGTGAGGGATTCACATGATCAACTAATCAGTCATCTGAGAAGCTTTGTTCGGAAGGTACGGCATGTTAGGATTAAGGCAAAGGTGGTCATATCGAGCATCCTTCCTAGGTTTGAGTGGGGATTTCAGGGTCTTGGCGACTTAATGGGGGAGTCAGGCACTTTTCGCAGAGAAATTTAATGTTTTGCCAGCAGGAGGGCATTGTGTTTGCAAATGCCTCTCAGGAGTTGTTCCACAGTCATGAAAGGTATTACTCCCATGATGGTCTTCACCTCAGCCCTGATGGAAGGTCTGTTCTTGGCTCCTTCCTTAATGGAGATACTGCAAGGAACGTTTTAAACTGCAGTCATCTGCTACTAGGCTTTTTACACCCAGACTACTGCAGGTCAGTTCACTGACCTGAGTTACGTGAAAATCCTAGGATCCACTGGTAACCCCCTTGCTTCCTGAAACTACACTGGACCTGTTGTTTGTCCAGTAAGTTCCCCAAGCCAGTCGAAATGATCTACTTACCTTCAATAAAAGCTGTCTTTGATTGTATCACCTCTGTACGTGAAATTAACTCTTCCCAATTCTGATTAAATCACCAGAAGTCTCTGATAACGAAAAACCCTTTATTAAATGATAAAATTTCCTTTTGGCTGACCTAATAGAGCTAGTTGCATGAATATAAAGGCAACTTTAGGCTAACTCTATCATAAGCTGGTGGAGTGCTGGTCCAGTCCTCCGAAGGGACCGACGACAACTTAGAGGTACCAGACGCTGTCAGGATCCAGGAGACTTTGCCAGTCATTACCCATTGACCGAGAGGGAGACCGAAGAAGAGTGCAGCTAAGGCTACACTACCGGAAAGGATTCCGGTACCTGCCGAAGATGTATGTTGAACGGAGCGAGTATCCGCAGGTCAACCTCCGGAGCGCCTAGGATTCAGAGCTGTGGCCGGGTTCTCGAGCGAGGAGGAGCCAGTGGACAGGACCGAGATCCAGAAACGTCCCCAGAGAGAATGTGCGCCATGGGAGCATGCCGCCAAGAAGGAGATGACATCGTTGAGTGACCATCGAGTTTAAAAACTCACGGACCTGCCCGAGGGTAGGAAAGCGATACGCTGCAGGTGGATCTTTAAGGCCAAGCAAGATGCGGACGGCAAAATTCACACCCACAAGGCACGGCTGGTGGCTTGTGGATACTCCCAGAAGTACGGACGAGATTACTTCGACACCTACGCTCCGGTGGTGCGGCATGACATGGTGCAAGTACTACTGTCTGTCGCAGCCGCAAAGAAGCTCCATGTGAGGCAGCTTGACATAAAGTCGGCTTACTTGAACGGCGATCTGCAGGAGGAGCTGTACATGGAGCAGCCACCTGGTTTTGTCGTGACTGACCAGGAAGAAAAGGTGTGGCGCCTTAAGAAGAGCATCTATGGACTAAAGCAGTCTGCCCGTACATGGAATGCCAAAGTGGTCGAAGTGCTCCGTAAGATGGGATTTCGGCAGAGTGCAGCGGATGCGTGCCTGTTCATGAAAGCAGACGAAAAAAGCGGCAAGATGACGTACATCTTGCTGTACGTTGATGATCTTCTGGTGGCCGGTGAGTCCACGGATCTCACGAAGAAAATCAGCCAGCAACTCCACGAACACTTTGAAGTTCGGGACATAGGTGAGGTGTCATCCTACCTAGGGATCACGGTGGAGTGAGACAGCGATGGAAGTTTCCTGCTGTCCCAGAAGGCAAAGAACGACGCCATGTGTAAGATGCACGGACTTCATGAGGTGAAGTCCGCACGCACTTCAATGGAAACAGGTTTCTTGGCAGGGTCTGCCGAGGACAGTACAATGCTTGCAAGCAACAGCAAGTACAAGCAGGCGATCGGTTTGCTCCTGTACCTGGCCACAGTCATCTGGCCGGATGTGTTGGCACCTGTTGGCTTCTTGGCCCGCAGGGTATAACATCCAACACAATCTGACTGGGAGTCAGTAAAGCACGAGATGCGTTAACTCTCCGGGACCAGCAGTAGAAAGCTGCGGCTGTCTGCCGATGGAAGTGTCGACCTCAAGTGTTTCGTCGACGCTCATTGGGCCAGAGACCACAAGGACCGGAAGTCAACCTCCAGCTATGTTTTCCGGATGGGCAATTTCACCGTAGCGTGGTGCAGCCAAAAACAGTCGACCGTTGCGACATCGTCGACCGAAGCAAAGTTTGTCTCCGCTTCACATGCATCAAAGGAGCTGCAATGGCTTCGCCAACTCCTTTGTGACATGAAGGTGTTAACGGGGAGGGTGCAACCCTGGTGTTTGAGGACAACCAGGGCTGTATTAAGCTGATCGAGTCTGATCACTGTGGTGCTCGGAAAAAGTACATCGACGTGTGCCACCACCAGCTTCAGGATCTCCGCGTGAAGGGGATCATTGAGGTCAGGTACTGTCCTTCCGAGCTGATGATGGCTGACATCTTCACCAAGCCACTTCCGAAGACAAGGTTCAACGAGATGGTGTCCATGATTGGAATGGACTAACATCATTTGAATTGTCGCGCTTATTCTGTAAATTTGTCTTGTTTGTGTATGTTTGTGGTTTGGTGTAGGAAGGTGTCTTCCCTCCGCGGAGGGTTGAGTTTGCCAAGATGTTGCAGTTGCCAGTTAAAAAGACGGGATGTGCACCCTTTCTTGCGAGAAGGGGTGTTGAAGTAATGCGCCCACAGGGACACATCCCATATCTGGGGCACGAGGTCCTGTGGGACCTCGGAATAGGGTCACCACCGTATGGGCTGCAAGTGGCAGCACCAAGCAGGAAGGTAAACGGCCCTATGCCCCAGGCAACGCAACGGGTCAGTTTGGGACCCCTTTTAGAGACCTTCTGTCTCTTTCTCAGCCAGCCTTCGCAGGGGATGGACATCCTTCTACACGAGTGTAAAAGACAGGTTAAAACAGCAATGAAATAAATAGTTATTTCATTTAAGTCCTGACTTTAAGTTCTACATCGTTTCCAGACAGATTTTAACAGAAGCATTCCATGTTCTCGCAGGCGCCGGTCGATTGCAACAAACGTAACACGACATGGGTGTCTCCATGCAGGAAACCTCTCCTGGTACGTTCCCGCAGCTTGCCTTGCATACCCACGTGCTCCTCCATGCACAAAGAGGCATATCTGCAAGCTCATCAAAGGTATATCGCTTCATGCTGTCAGTCTGAAATGAAACATGAACATGGTATGCGGCATGCAATGGCCAGCATGAGAATGGCTAGTATAACCTCCAGCACCCTAACATGGCATTTCCGTTTATGGGTACATAAACATGAATGGCTTGTATGGACCCATTCTACATGCCCACAACGTTTGGCAACAAAGCGCTGAAACACCATCTATACAAAAACTATGCAGGATGGACAAATGGTTTATATTTGTAAAAAATCATAATAAATGTTAGAATTCACAAATTAAATACATCTAACTTGCTCATCTAGTCAGATTAACATATTTGGGAAAATTATCAAATCATATTCAACATCTTGTCTTTAACATTAATTGCCATACAGCCTATAATTTGGACACTTTGAAAACTATGAAAACCAATGATTGGCAACTGCATTAGGCAACAACGTTGACCAAACATTTAATGCTAACAAATAACTGATGATTGGCAAATGCACCAGACAAAAAATTTATCCAAACATTTAATGTCAACATAAAACTGACGATTGGTAAATGCACCAGACAAAAACATTGTCCAACTGTTTAATGCCAACAATAAACCTATCATTGGCAACTCCACTAATTTCCAACGTTGAGCCAATGTTGGCACCTAACTATCAATGATTCACCAATGGTGTCAACTAAAATCTAATGTTGAGTTAATGTTGGCAGCCAACTATCAATGATTCACCAATGGTGTACACTAAAATCCAAGTTTTGCCAATGATGTGTTATTTGGGTAAACATCCTATATGTCAGGTGCATCCAAAGCTGTTTTATGCAGTAGGCTTACAATCACTTTGACCACTGCATCCGCCTGGCCTTTACACTGTGGGTGATACACCGAGGTGTTAACTTTGTGAACTTAGACCATCTTTAGAATTGTTTGAAAAACGGAAGACATGATAGCGGGGGCTCGATCCGTTAGCAGCTTACATGAAAATCTGTAGACAAAACTGATTTGATGCAGAAAAACTTTTGCCACAGTAGCCATAGTCATGTCCTATATTGGCACTGTCTAGAGGTACCTTGAGAAACTGTCCACAGTGATCAAGATGTATTTGTGTCCCTGTTTTGTTGGAGTGAAACCTTTAACAATTCGAATGCTATTGTGTGAAACAATGATGTTACTAAAAGTGATTGGGTTATTTCTGCCAGTTTTAAATTTGTCTTAATATGAAATTGACAGACTGGGTAGTGCTTCACAAACTGCATCACATCCTGGCGCATCTTTAGCCACAAGTAGTGCATCCTGAGCTTATAGAATGTTCGATCAACACTCGTATGTCTGGCTAATGGATTGTTATAGGTCAAAACAAGCCTTCGTGATCGTAACATTTTAGGCATATATATGGATCATCCGGATCATATGACAATGCCCTAGATGTGTGCACCAATGACTTACAGATCTTGCTTCTGTTCGTGAACCAATTGTTTAAGCACAATAAAAGAAATCATGGAACTCGTGCCAAAAGACATCAAGCGTTTCATAAAATCCACATCCGAGTGGCACTTGCCACTCTTATAATCAATGTTAAAGTCATACTTTTGCAGAGCTTGGCATCTGGCAAACTTGCCATGTGGATCCTTGATCATGAAAAGGTTGCAAAGGGCATGGTAATTGGTCTTCACGGTAAAGTGTATCCCATCCAAAAACTTGGAGAAACGCTTGATGGCCCTGAGTATGGCATAACACTTGGTGTGTTGTACTCCACTTTTGGCAAAAACGTTTGGATCAAAACATCTTAAAATGGGTTGGTTTATCAGAGCTGCCTTAAGGTCATCAAATTCTGTTTACTCCCGATTTTCCCACACTTATTTTATCTTTTGTCCAAGCAAGCTCCTCATGCTCTTACTTCTCTTACTAAAGGTTGGGATATTTGTGAAGGAAAGTTAAACTTGTTATTGCCATAGAGAAATGCAAGTTCCTCCAATGGTCGATCCTTTATCTCGGGCTTTTCATTGATGGTGAAACAATGAGACCAAGCCTAGTCAAGGTAAAGGCGGTTGCCGATTGGGCAACCGTGCAAAAACAAAATGCGTCAAACAGCTTCTAAAAACCGCTTGACGTCTTTTTCCTTTAGCACAGAATTAAATGTCAGTGAGTGACATGTGATTATTTACTGTTCGTTTAATTGGAAATAAAATATCTCTGAGGCGGAATGCAACTTTTCTTCTCCTGTCGCGTACCTGAACTAATGAAAGAAGACATGCATGTATGTTCTACCAGATGAATCTCTTGGTCTTTGTAAACACTCGGATGTTCGGCGTCTAGCAAGACTTGGGATGCTATGGTAGCATCATTCTGCGGAGGTCTCTTTGGCCTGCCGTTTCTAGTGGTTGTATAGTGACCATCCATATTAAGTGCTGAGTGATCAGAAAAGCTAGAAACATAATTAAAAAGATATGCAAATTTCCCTAGGGTCGGTTGGACAATTAACAGTGTTTGAAAACTTCAGTGTTTAACTTACAAACGGCACTTAGGTTGATCGGTGGAATGCAGTGATCAACTAAGTCCTGTTTTGTTACTACAGGAAACTCTCTGAGTTTAAACAATTTCTAGTTAGATAGTTTTGGTTATGGACATAGCTAAAAATCCTTCACAGAATATATCTCTAGTAGCACTCAATGTTGGCCCAGTATTGGCAAAACATAATTTCCAATATTGGCCTATATTGTAAATATATATATTGGTACAATATCGCAATGTTAACATTTTGCCATTATTGCCAATATAAGACTACAATCAATAGACCTATATTGGATTGAATTATGCCCAATACTGGCGAAATAGGCTCTGTTCATTATTTTGATTAGCCCATAATTGGCCCCCAAAAAATATTATTGGAGATATGTTTGTTATGATTTATTAATTCATTGGCTAATCAAATGACAAATAGAAAACCGATATTTGATCTTGAATAACTTTGTGTTAATTACAACATTATCAAATTATTTCAAACGAAAGGTGGTATATAATGGCATAAATTAAAAAATTAAATTTTGCCATTAATCATCAATTTTAAATATTTTCTCCAGCTTAATGAATTTATATTCACAATGAACAAAATTAAAAAACCTGAACCATAATTACTGAATATTTTTCATTTTAACAAATGTGAAATGTATATAATATTATAAAAAAATTTTAAACATATTTTTATGAAATAAAATGTTTTATTAATGGATACATACGAATATTAAGAATAACAGGAATTCAATGTTGTTAATATTTATTCAGATTCCATATGTTTATTGGTTTCCATCAATTTTTTTTCCCCATCACAATCACCAGCTCCTGCTAAAAGTTGTAAACTTCGTTCCTTGATGATTAAATTGTTCTCTCCATGTTGTTTATGAATTGCAGCTGAAAATGAACATGTAACCATGTATATCAAATTTAAATAATTACAATTTTAAATCTAGGTTTGATTATAGCTTACAGCAATAACTTACCAAACATGACATTTGCAAGCCTGAGGTCTCTAAACAACTCTTTTTTTCTGTCTTCAACACAACCTTAAATTTAAAGCATTTGTATTGAAAGTAGCTTAAACATCATCTTCTTTGTTAATGATTTTACATGATTTCCATCAGTTGAAGCAGACAAATAATTGAACTAAAAGTTTTTTTAAAATACAATATATAAAATAAAATATATATATATTATATACAATATAAATACAAAAGTTTAAAAAAAACACTAACCAGTTTTGTTGCCCTCTCTTAATCAATCAATTTTTGTTCTACAATTGATGTTTAAAATTTAGCAATTCAGTACATATAACCTCAATTGACAAATATACATTGCTGTGGTCAATAAAATGTTGAAGCCCATATAACTACTTTTTAATTTATCCAGTTACCATCATATATACAAAACATTGCATATCATTTTTGAGAGAATTGATCAATATAAATACATGACAAGTATTTCACATCATAGTATATACATATTGCTAAAAGTCTAGGCTACATAAAAGTTCAATGATCAAAACACGAGAATTTACATACCTTGATTATAGAACATTATCTGTTAAGTGATAATGGATGTAAATTGGGATTGTTCCCTAAAGAAATGTGCTAGTGAAGCTTAATTATTGGGTTTCTGGATTCTAAAGATGGCGGACATTGCCATCTTGGGTGTCTAAATTTAACTGCATGCATGATTGAACATATATCATTTTTACAATTAGTTTAGCATGTTTGATTTTTTAAGTATTGCTTGTTTACAATTTGTATACAATTTATCATTTTATTTAGAGAATAATTCTTCCCTTTTTTAACAACGCCATTCAAATCTTTAAAATATTAAGTATGTAGATAATTTTTAAAAATCATGCAAATCAGTTTTAATAAATTAACAAACTAATCATTAATTAATAAACATGTAATAATAGCACAGCATTAGTTAATAAGCTTTGGTTATTGTTAGGTTAAATACTGAACAGTTTGGGTTTGTTAGAAATGAAATACAATAACAAAAATCAACCCTACATTGGCCAATAAGTTTGGGAAAAATTAGCCCATTAATGTAACAAATATTAAAACAAATCCGCCAATAAGCCAATATTAGTCCTTTAATGTTATTAATTATGCAATTTTTAACTAAAGCTGGCAAATAAATTGGGCCAATATAAGCCCGCTTTTGAATGCAAAAGAACCTGCTTTATTGTCCCAGGATTGGCTAGCAAGCTTGGTCCAATATTAGCCCAATATAGGTTTTGTTGACCAATGTTTGCAACCTTAACCAATATAGCTCCAATATTCAGCAAATTGAAGTCCAATATTGAGTAGTACTTCTAATTATTCTGAGTTTACAGATGGAATTTAGACATTTTAGTTTACAGATGGAATTTAAACATTTTAGTTTACAGAAGGAATTTAAGCATTTTAATTTAGAAAAGAATAAGTTCTTTATTTCCAAGATTTGTAACATGGCATAGCAATACAAGTATTCAGCTACTGTACAGCTTGAGAGTCTCAAACTGACCGAAGTTCCTTGAAATGCTGTGTCCTTATATACCCAAGGGGGTCATCCCAAGGGCTGACATGATTTGATCCTCATGTCACCCTTAGGATTTGCACCATCTGTATATTTGGATTGGGTGACCAACATTGTCTGAACAGGGAATAACGTAGTTTGCAATGCATCAAAATGCCAACATAAAACCAATGATTGACAACTCTACCATATGACAACGTTTGCCCAAAATACCAACATAAAACTGATGATTAGAATCTCCACCATTTTCCAATGATAAACCAACATTGGCTGCTAACTTCCAATGATTCACTAACGTCGCCAACTAAAATTTCATGGTTAGGTCAATGCTGTGTGTTACCAGGGTATAGGAATACACATAACCACTCAAATTCTTTAACCGAGCATTGTGCTAAGACGGATTCTTACTACCAATTCTTCTTTTTTCATGTGATTAGTCAATGGAATAGCTTTTCTGGCAAATATCCAGACTTAGTAAAAATTCAATCTAACAATAATGTCTTAGTCGCTACTGATAATTGGGTATTCTCTTGAAATTGTGTACGACCCCTAATATATGTCATTCATTTGCTGACTGTATGCTATGTACTAAGTTAAATTCCGGAAAAAAATGTATCATGATCTCATTGATGGCACTTTTAGGAACTTTAGATCTCCAAGAACAAAGACCACAATATTAAACTGAACTGTTTAATGATTATGGTCCAAATTATGTACAAGTACATACATACAGATTAGGACAAATTAAAAGCAACACCCAATTTTTCTGATTTTCAAGTTTGGCGCTCAATAAATTGTCTTTTTCAAAAAATATGGCAAGTGTTGGAATCTACAGAATGTGTAGATTACAGTAGCAGCATTAAAGTTTTTTTAAAAAAAATTTATTTGGCAAAGAGATACACTTTTTGTCGCACCAAATTAATGACAACCTCTTTTTCTATGGAAAAACACATTGCAAAAAAAGTTCTACATAATTTTTAATATCTTGTTGGGTTTCCTCTGGCCATCAGGACTGCTTCACAACAACTTGGCATGGATTCAACGAGATTTCGGAGCAATTCACTTGTCATTTCGTGGTTCCATACCTTTATTACAGTTTCGATCAATTGGACCTTTGTCATTGGGCATTTTTCAATGACCTTTTTCTTCAAAAATCTCCAAAAGATGTTTGATTGGGTTCAAATCTTGCGAATTACCAGGCCATGGCAATGTCTTCATATTTTTGATCTCCAAAAACTGCTTGACCTCCTTGGCTCGATGACATGGAGCAGAATTATCTTGGTAGATGAATAGCTCGTCATTAAAACTGTCCTTGGCAGAAGGGAGCATTTTTTTTTCCTAAACTGTCTTGTAAACAGCTGCATTAACAGTTCCATTTATAATTTCGAGTCTACCAACCGATTTTGCAGAAAAACAACCCCACACCATGATACTTGTTGTGAATTTAACAGTTTTAATAGTGCAATCTGGATGAAAACTATCACCTTGCCTTCAGTACTCTCTTCCTGCCCCTGAATCATTAAAATCCAAATTAATTTTTGGCTCATCACTGAACAGCAGTTTTCGATTAAGATGGTCCAAGGGATTCAGTGTGAGTCCCAGTAGCTTGATTGAAGAGGTTATCGCTGACCTCCATAAGGAGTTCGTTATAAGGTTGCTGCTGGAACCAACGTGAAGGTGAGTGGTAGTTACCGTTCAGCAGTAGAAGCAGTAGAAGCAGGATCAGCAGTAGCTGTGGCAATCGACAAGCTGGTTATAGATGCACTTCTTGCTCAGTCCTCAGACTAAATGGTGACGATGGTGCACGTATCATAAGCGAGGATCCTGATGATCTTTGGGAGAGAATTTGACGTAAGTCACTGTCCTCTCGTAGATATGAATGGCAGTTCGCTGATTGGGAAATACTGGAATCCTCAGAGAGACTTAGACAGGACAAGAGGGGTAAATTTAAAGGAACAGTTTTGATTTATTGATGTTTGCGGAAACAACTACAATAAAGCGAAACATGAAATGATTAGTATATGAATATGACAACGAATCACAATGGTATAATGTAGAACCCTCTCGCAGAATTTCAGTCATCTAAAAAATATCCTGGAGGTCTGACGTCCCCACAGAGATTTCGGAGCCTCTCTCTCTCTCTCTCTCTCTCTCTCTCTCTCTCTCTCTCTCTCTCTCTCTCTC
>JAQGAE010005882.1:0-10754 GCA_034696685.1 Julus scandinavius
TCTTGCAATATAGACGGCGCTGCAAGCTATGTCAGAAAAACGTCAACATAGAAATGTGTAGGGTGTTGACATAACATGGCATAAAATAGCGAAACATAGCCAAACATAGGCAACATAACGTAAAAAAACGTTCAAATGTGTAGGGGCCTTTACTGTGAACCTCTTGCTAAGTATTTTATTACAAATTTTAAGGATCTCAAAACGGCCGTCCAGAAAATCGCACATTTTCTGGAAAAAACCCTCACTGACCAGCAAATCGACACCATCATCGATCACTGCAGCTTTGCCAACATGTCCAAGAATCCAATGACCAACTACTCTGAAGGAGTCTCCACGGTCAGTGGCCCTCAAAGTGAGACCACATTCATGCGAAAAGGTAACATTTTTCATGAACGAAAGTTACAAGGACTACAAGAAGTCCTGTATAAAAGCTTAGTCAAAGCGTAAAGGTGGATCAGAACCCTATCACTTTCAATGGGTGAAATTTGAAAACACACTCACAGCCAAACAAAAAGAGATTAAATAAAAATAAAACTTGTTTAAAATAGCTTGATAAATCAGCAATTGGAATTGATTGTTATTTTTCACTTTGAAATGATAGATTTTTAAAAATTAATAAACAAGTTTGAAAAATGTCCGTTAATTTGCCCTTTTTAAAATTTATATTTCCGTTTTTGGAGTTGTAACCTCTCTTGGAGTTACACGTGTTACAGGAGAGCAAAATAGCCAATTTAATAGGACAGTAACTTTATTGTTTAACCAGAACATTGGTTGAATGATTATCCAAAGGTCCAATAACAACTCAATTGACTAAATAGCATACGTATGTGTCAATAACAATTCAGTTGAATAGATAGCATAGGTGTCAACTTAAATTATGTATGGTATGATAATTAGTTATTTTTCCTTGGTAAAGAATTCATCGGATTAATTAGCTATGTTAGGACAAGGTCACAGATTGGATAAGCAGTAATAAATACCCTGTGTAACTTAGTTTTGGGACATCCCTCGTAACAAGAGATTAAACCAGAGGATCTTAAGTCACCTCAAATATCAACCATGATTTTAAGGGAACCATAGCTATGCAATAGAGAATTATATTTCTGCTTTAATAGCAAGTTTAATTCTATTTTATGAAAAGCATATTACAACTGGAATTTAACACCAATGTGTGTACGGTGTACCGAATTGTTGTCAAAAAATTGGGGCAGAGTAATAAAATGAAACCACTTTTGGCAGCATTTCCAAATTACTAAACCAGCTTCATTAACATTTGATAACTGGTTTTTGTGAATGGAATTTTTTTAATTTAATTAATATTGGTTTTATTATCTTTTTATAATAGGCAAGGTGGGAGATTGGAGACATTATTTTAATGACGAAATGATTGATAAACTGGACAAGTACATAGACGGAAAATTCAAGGACAGTGGGTTGCAATTTCAATACGAAATTGAATGAGAATATTAACTGATGTGTTTGCCAATTCAAGTTTCCAGATCTGGCAGTTGTGCACATATTGCGAAATCCTGCAGTGGAAAATTTATGTATAGTGTCGCACTCTGCATGGCACGACTTTCCATATAAAGATAATAAACATTTAACTTGACATACTTGCTTTGTGTGCATGTTAACTGTCATGTTTTTATAAATGCTGGTAATCTGCTAATTTGTTGACATATTACCAGAACGTTTGTAAATTTTATTTGACCAAAAATAAGCATTGTTCGTGAAACTTGTAACATAGAAGTGGTAAGATGGATGTATGTACCACAATTGCTGAATCGCAAGTTATATAAGGTTTCGTGAGGAAAATCCGTGATCAACGAACTTGATCAATTTTACGAAAATCGCATCTGTCTTGCTTGGAGTTCAAAAATGGAGACTATCGAAGAAAACATAAGGAAAGTGAGTAAAATAAGCGTTCTTAACAAATTATAGTGTCATCATTTATATAGCCGAGATGTTCAAAAACCACCCCGTTGTTTTAAAGCCATTAATGAAAGTTCCCAGTTTGTAACGTTTCAAGACACTTCGAATCCCCCTATGAACACAGCCATTTTATTTCATAGAAAATGTGTGTTCGTGTTGGAATTTCTAGCTGAAAGCTGGTTATGGAAAACCAAGAGAGGGTTTTGAGGAGTTTATAAAGACATGCGAGAGATTGTCGCCACTGATGAGCCCCACGAAGTATCCTGATATTTGTAAGGGCTACAAAACACCCGCTGGTTCGATTCTACACGATGTGGATATGCAACCATTTTATGACTCTCGGATCATGAGAGCCAAACCGCAAGACGTTCTGGTTGGTTCCTTTCCTAAAACAGGTTAGCACCAGTTAAGTTTCTTCTATGAAAAGTTTCCTCTTTCATTATGGCAATAATTTCAGCACAATTAGTAAAGGAAGGAATTTATCTTTCTCTTTCATCTGCTTGCAATGATCCTTCTAAATATCTCTTTGAAAGTGAGGATGATGGTAGTCAAGATGCATAACTTCCATTAAAATCCATTGATATGGCAACATGTCGAGTTCAAACGATTTTTTTTCTAGTTTGGGCAGTTGAATTTGGCGTACAGGAATGAGACTTGGCTAAAATTGGACTTTAGCTTACAAACAAAAATGCGATTTACTGTAAATATGAAAATTTACTAGAAAACCAATAGTGAAGTAGTATATATATACACGTGTGATGTAGAAATCTGAAAAATGATGTATGACCAAAGTAGTTGGAGACTGAGCTAAAATGCTTTTATATCAAAGAATACAATTATGCTAAAGCACATTTGTCACATTTGCTATTCATAATTTCACCATGTTTGATTTTCAACGGAAAGTGGCACAAACTTGTATTTTTTTTGTAGATTTAGATTTCAAATAAACATTTTTTTTTCACCCAATTTAATTATTTCTCTTTTCATCACCGTAAAATACAGGAACAACATGGACTCAGGAAATATGTTACCTTGTTTTAAATAATGCCGACGTGTCCAAGGCAAATCAGACGCCTTTGGAAGATCGTAGCCCTTATATAGAAACACCTACTATTGGCATCCAGGGCATAGAGGAACTTGCTGAACCAAGACTGATTAAAACACACCTGACCTATGGCGATCTGCCAAAAAGATTCATCCAGGATAAGACAAAGGTCTGAAACATATTCCTTGCTTTTTATTGCAAATATACAAACTACCATCTTTTTTAACGGGGGTTTGAAACCCTATCCTTTTCAATGGGTCGGGTTTGCGACGATACTCACAATTGAATGAGGGAGGTTTGGATGGGGAAGAGAATTATTTGGGGTGGTTTGATGGATCAGCAAGTGCATTAGATTGTCGTTTTTCACTTTAAAATAGTAGATTTTTTAAAATAAATTATTATTTGAATTTTTGTACTCACAACATGCCTTTCTCATGCTGCCACCTGGGGGAAACCCCCGTTAAAGAATACGCGCCATATTTTCTAACCATATCATATATGCAGTTATTATCTCATAAAAGAAAATATCAAGGTAATCTGTATAAACATTTCGTATGGTTAATTCAGATTTTTATTTACTCCACCTGCATGTTATTCTTTTGGTAGACTTTTTCCAGATTCCTGGTTTAGAACATTATTGATAAATATTTTTCTTGAAAAACTATTTGGCTTTTTATAATTTCCAGATTGTATACATTGTTCGCAATCCAAGGGACACCGTGGTTTCTTTTTACTTCTTCACCAAAATGGTAAGCTTCTTAAGTTATGCAGGAACCATCGAGGACTTCTTGGACATGTTCATCGCGGGCAAATGTGAGTGGAAAACCTATAAGCTTGCTGTTACGCTGTAGTACTTTTAATGTAGTTGTTTATCCACCCAATGGTCATAAGTCATGGGTCTATAGATCTGGTTAAGCTCCCGGCAAACTAAACTATGCCTAAAATGTCACTAAACTGATTGTACAACTCCCATTCCAGCGATTTATCAAGTTTTGGGAGAAACTTGGATATCTATACAAAACCAAATTAAGCATCTATTTAAATACAGCAGTATTTCTTATAAACTTTTTACCTCAAGGATATACAGTGGAACCTCGGTTTACGAACTTAATCCGTTCCTTGACCCTGTTCGTGAACCGAAACGTTGGTGATCCGAATTAACTTTTCCCATTGCGATTATAATGTAAATTCAAATATTGCCTTCTTTGTCCTAACATTTTTTTCAACATGTTATGCCTTTAATTATGTGTAGAAATAATACAGAAAGGAAATAAATATAACAGTAAGCAGTTTAATATATACATACAGAAATTTACTTTAACAAACATCATTTCTGTTAGGAAAATTGGTATTATTATACTATATTCTGCGGTTAATTATATGATTTAAGTGTCAAATGGATTGTCATCCATTGCATCTACAATTGGCGTGAATAAAACGAGAGACGAACTTTTCCATGTTTGAAATGTCGGCTACATCTGTGAAACTAACATACATTTTAATTCATTGGAAATTCTAAAACATTTGTTTCTTCTATCCATAACAAAGTTGACTTGCTGGAACTAGCTAGTAAAGCAATTGCAGAACCTTTGATTTATTGGTCCAGAGAAATATGCTCGTTAACTGAAGCATCGTTCGTGAAGCCAAACAACAAATGGTGTTCGTAAACCGATTTATTCGTAGACAGAGACGTTCGTAAACCGAGGTTCCACTGTATAAGCATGAATTAAAAGAAGAAAAAAAGGTTTATCATTGTTTAAAAAAAATTTTTTTACCGAACCCTTAATTGGCGACACACCGGTTGAAATACACTGGTTTAGATTTTAAAAGGTCCATACATATTCACTCATGAAAATCGATTATCATATAGGTAAATTTTTGGTTTACCCATACTTTCATTATTTTGGCCAAAGAAGTATATGTCGTAAATAATCAACATAGCTTGTATAGGGCTTGAATTTAGAGTATCCCTATAATTTATCTTAATGTTGTTTTTCTTAATGCATTCTAGTGATATACGGATCGTTTGCTGACCACTGCTTGGGATATTGGAATAAGAAGCATTTAGACAACATTTTGTTTATCACCTACGAAGAACTTCAAAAAGTAGGTCAAGAAATTATATTATTAGTAAAGATCAAAAGTTTGTTATATAGAGAAGCATAATGATATCAATATATCCGGCTATGACATTACGATAATGCGAAATGTTTTGAAAATTAGACTTGCGAATAAGCTATCATCAAGCTTTATCTCCAATGAAATGACATTCTTTGCCAATGACATCCCTATGATATTTCAGCCGTCTAAGGCTGTTCAGGCACCTATTTGAAGATACCTTTTGATTGACCATCTGGATTCATGATTATAGGACTTAAAAAAGTCGGTTCAAAAAATTGCAAAATTCCTGGAGAAGCCTCTCAGTGAGGATCAGATCGGGACAATTGTAGACCATTGCAGCTTTGCCAACATGTCCAGCAACCCAATGACTAACTATTCCAATGGTGTGTCCACTTTCAGAGACCCAGACTCAGAAGCTGCGTTCATGCGAAAAGGTGAGTCAAGTTGAAAGTTCTATATAAGTAAACTCTAAGAATATCAAACCGAAAACAACTAAGAATACGTCTTACAAAGTTACAATGAATTGAAAATATGTATAAGAGTATTTAAAAATGATGTAAATATTCATTCATTATAACATTTGAAACAGTTTTAACCATGTTGTGACCATTTCTTTACCACAGGTAAGGTCGGTGATTGGAAAAATTACTTCAGCAAGGAAATGATAACTAAATTGGATAGATACGTCAATGAAAAATTCAAGAATAGTGAACTGCAATTTGAATATGAACTTTAATGCTTGAAGATGATGGTGCAAACCACGTCATTGAAATTTTAGGTGGTGGGAACGAACCGCTACAAATACACTTTAGACGAATATAAACCATCTAAACCAAAAAGAAATTAAATTAAAAATCGTATGCACATGTATAGTAGAGAGGAGAACTACCACTTCCTAATACATTTACATCTTGTCCACTGCAATTAAGAATGTCTTCATTTTATTAAACATTTCTTTTGAAAATCACGACACATACCAAAAATGTGAAGCTTGTTCTTTTTGTTTATTTTCAATTAGTACTGCTGTGCGAATTAATAAATGTTAATTGAAAATCTACAATCTCGTTGTTTCTTATCTATTGTAGTAATTGAAACAAATTTTTAGTTGGTAGCGCACCTACACAATTCTCCTGACCTTAAAGTAATTCGTCCTGTTTCTATCCAGATTGGGCCAAATGCTTTCTCGAAATCTTACTGGTGGAACAATTATTTAGGACCATATTATGTTTTTACGGCCTAGATACGTTCCGGGAAAAGTAGGCCGTATATCGAATCAATTATTACCATAGGAACCCGTGCAATTCAATATTAGATCCGTTCCAATTAATTGTTTACAAAATAATATATTTTTTTAGTTCATAAAGCATTGTATTCTTTTTATTTTCTATGCAAGTGCTTACATGAAAATAAAAGTACAAAACAATGTACTAATAATAAACGTTAATTAAAAAAATCATATGCACATACAATAATGAAAAACCTTTGTGGAAGTCCTTGAAGTGGAAAATTCATGCAGTGTCGCACTCTGCATGGCATGACTTTTCCATATAAAAATGATAAACATTTATTTTGACATATATATTTGCTTGTGTGTATGTTCAATGCCATATGCTGTCGATCATGGATGTCTTATGTTTTAATTGTAATTTGTTGACATAATTGCCAGAACGCATGTATACAACCAAAACTAGCCTAAGCCCAACGCCATTCATACACTTGTAACCCTCGTTGTGGTGAGATCTTTAAAGTTTTAAGTGGATGTCTGTACCACAATTAACTGAAGCTTAGGTTATATTCAAGGCTGCGAGGGGGAAAACAGTCAATGAACTAAGCTTTATCAACTTTACAAAACACGCGTTTGTCTTGCTTGAAGTTCAGAAATGGAGACTGTCGAAGCAAACATAAGGAAAGTGAGTAAAATTAGCGTTGTTTACAAAATATATTTCAATTATTTGTAGCCAAAATGCACAAAAAACCAACCCTGCTGTTTTAAAGTCATATGTGAAAGTTCAGACCTTGGTAACGTTTCAAAACACTCAGAATCCCCCTCTGATCACAGCCATTTTATTTAATCGAAAATGTGTGTTCGTGTTGGAATTTCTAGCTGAAAGCTGGTTATGGAAAACCAAGAGAAGGTTTTGAGGAGTTTATAAAGACATGCGAGAGATTGTCGCCACTCATGAGCCCCACGAAGTATCCTGATATTTGTAAGGGTTACAAAACCCCCTCTGGTTTGATTCTACACGATGTGGACATGCAACCATTTTATGACTCTCGAATCATGAGAGCCAAACCCCAAGACGTTCTGGTTGGTTCCTATCCTAAAACAGGTTAGCCCCAGACAAATTTATTTTATCAAACTTTTTCCACTTTCATTATGGCAATAATATCAGTTAAAATAATTGGTAATTGAGGGAAATTTTGTATGTCATTTGCTTGCAATGATTTTTCTAAATATTTTTGGAAAGTGCATGAGGATAGTGGTCAATAGATGCATAAACACTTAATAATTAAATTTAAACTAATAGGATATGGCAACAGTAGAGTTTAAATTTTTTTTGTGTTTGTTTGGGGTACAAAGACTAGTAGCTAAAATCGGAATATAGCTAATTAAGAAAAATGATACTGTACATATGAAAGTTTACTAGAAATATAAAAAATTAAACTGAAATACACTCGTTATCTAGAAATGAGAAAAGCATGCAATCTATGACCAAGTACGATAGTTTGGTAACTGAGCTAATATGCTTTTACATCAGTTTCATTAAGATTACAATTATGTACATTTTGTACATTTAAGAGTTCAAACAAGCATTCTTTTCACCCAATGTATTAATTTCCCTTTTCCTCAACTTATAATACAGGAACAACGTGGACTCAAGAAATCTGTTACCTTGTCTTAAACAATGCCGACGTGGTCAAGGCAAATCAGACACAGTTGGAGGATCGAGCACCTTATATAGAAATGCCAACTATTGGCATCCAGGGAATAGAGGCCCTTAGTGAGCCAAGACTGCTTAAAACACATCTGCCCTATGGCGATCTGCCAAGAAGCTTCATCCAAGATAAGTCAAAGGTCCTTGCTTTTTATTACAAATATAATTAAGAACAAATTGCACCATCTTTTTTAAAGAATAGATGCTAGTTAATTAAATTGTCTCCGCAAAAAGATTTTGTTTTCTCATGAGTGAAAATATCAAAGTAATCTGCATGAACATATGTTCTTTAAATAATTCACAAAAAAGTTCTGAAACATTTCGTACTGATAATTCAGATTCTGATTTACACTACCTGCATATATAATTTTGGTAGAACTTTTTCAGATTCCTGGTTTCTAACAATATCGATAAATATTTTTCTTAAAAAATTATTTGGCCCTTTATAATTTTTAGATTGTGTACATTGTTCGCAATCCAAGGGACACCGTGGTTTCTTTTTACTTCTTCAACAAGATGGTAAGCTTCTCAAGTTACACTGGAACCATCGAGGATTTCTTGGACATGTTCATCGCGGACAAATGTAAGTGGAACACCTAAGCCTGCATAAGCAATTTTAATATATATATACACATTTTGCTGCTTTATAAAACCTCTTTAGCGATATATAAAAAATTCATGAAATTTTTGAGGCGACCAAAATGGCAATTCAGCCAAAATATCATTTGGGAACTTTCGTTTCAATAAATCAGAAATTCAAGACAGAAACTTTGTGAAATTCAAAACCAGCTTATTGAAGAAAAAAAAATGACTGCATCTGTTTAAATTCAGCAGCTGCATTTTTCAACAATTTTTCATCTCACGAAACACTAACAAGGTGATGAAAATAAAACAGTATACTAAAAGTATAGCTAACACTTATTTTTATAAATCATATTATTGTTTAAATAAAATCTTTTCTACCAGACTCTTGGTGGTACATCATTTGAAATAACTGGTTTTGGTTTTAAAAGGTCCATACATACTCGCCAATGAAAATCGATGATAATATTTTCATTATTTCGATCAAAGTAGCACTGTATCTGGTTACAAATGAACATGGCTAGTATAAGGCTCGGTTTTAGCGTATCCCCATGTTTTATCTTGATGCAGATTTTCTTAATGCTTTCTAGTGGTATACGGTTCGTTCGCTGACCACTGCTTGGAATTTTGGAATAAGCGGCATTTAGATAACATTTTGTTTCTTACCTACGAAGAACTTCAAAAAGTAGGTCAATAAACTATATTATTAGTGAAGATGGAAAAGTGTTTTATATAAGGGGTACTTGAACAGAACCCATGCACAATTTCGCACATGTCTGTAGTCTAATCAGTTAATTGGGTTAATTTACATGCGCTGATTCAGTTTTTAAAAGGACGCCTTCTAATTGGTTGGACCTACTGCAATGGGGCTTTTTGAAGTGCTGGAGAAAAAAAGATTTTTACTGCAATTTGAACTTGCAGTCTTACTTGGCAGGCCTGTGCAAGCTACATTTGTGTCCATTTCACAAAAGATACTCAACTTGTGGACCTTAACAAAGCTGCATGAATCTACTGCGCATGTGCACCATATGTGGGCCAAATGCAGTTAGTACAACTGCCCAAGTGAAAAGTTCATTTGAGTACCCCTATAGAGAAGTAGGATATATGGACATTAATTTCCTTTATAAATACATGTTCTTTACTATATTAGTCTTAAGAGTATATGGACATACACGGTCACATACAGGTCTGACGAGGGGAAGGGTTGTGTCAAGTCACATGAAATGTCATACTTTTCACAAGACATCCGTATGATATTTCAGCCGTCTAAGGCTGTTCAGCCAACTATTTTGAGTTAATTTTTGGTAGGCCACGAAAATCCTACGCTAATGTTGCATTTGTTGATTCATTGCCCGATTATAGGACTTAAAAAAGTCGGTTCAAAAAATTGCAAAATTCCTGGAGAAGCCACTCACTGAGGATCAGATCGGGATAATTGTCGACCATTGCAGCTTTGCCAACATGTCCAGCAACCCAATGACTAACTATTCCAATGGTGTGTCTATTTTCAAAGACCCAGATTCAGAAGCTGCGTTCATGCGAAAAGGTGAGTCAAGTTAAAAGTTCTATACAAGTAAATTCTAAGGATATAAAACCTAAAATATCTGAGAATAACTTTTGCAAAGTTAAACGTAAAAATGATCTTTTATGCGAATTTAAAAATGATGTAACAATTTTAACCATGCACGTTGCGGCCCTTTTTTACCACAGGTAAGGTCGGGGATTGGAAAAATTACTTCAGCAAGGAAATGATAACTAAATTGGACAGATACATCGATGAGAAATTCAAGAATAGTGGACTGCGATTTGAATATGAAATTTAACGGTCGAAGATGATGGTGCAAACCGCGACAGTGCATGAATGTTTAGGTGGGTGGAACCTCTAAGAATTCTGTAAACGAATATAAACAATGTAAACCGAACAGAAACGAAATTAAAAATAATTATGTACATGTAGTAGGGAGAGAAACTACCTACCACTTCATAATGCATTAATATCTTGTCTGTAACAATTGAGGTACTATGAAGTTATCGGGCCTCAATTTACAGAGGCTATGTATACAATGTCACATCGGATCCATCATACTGACCTAACCTAACCTAACCTAGTTTAGGATAGGTCAGGTTATGTTAGGTTA
>JAQGAE010005883.1:0-10753 GCA_034696685.1 Julus scandinavius
CATTCAGCAACATGTTGATGAAATTCATTGTTTCAGGTTTGTCTTGAGTGTTTGTATGTTTGGGGTTTGCATGTTTTGTATTTGCATGTAGAATGTTGCCTTCAGAGAAGAGGCGCGGCTTTATAATTGATACACAATTATCACTAAATCTAAGTTTGTCGTGCAAAAAGTAAAAAGTTTATATACTGTCGTCATGCAGTGTCACCACTGGAACCCAAAGTGATGGGAACACCGAAACCAATAGCATGAAAACCAACCATGTGTTATTTTCTCTCTTCATTTTCTTGATATATCAGAGTCTGGTGTATCGAAATACAGGTAAACATCATTAAGAAGCCAGCTCACGTGCCCACCACCAGGGTCCCACTATTGCATTTCAACCAATAGCTGAAATCTCACATTACATTAGCAACGTACGCAGCTTTAAATTTCGATTCGGATATAGTACAAATTACGGTTTAGCTCCACTTTCTCTTTTTTAAAAAAAAAAAGTAATCCTGAAGAAAAATATGTGCCGTGAGATTAGATTCCGTTGTTACACACACGAGACTGCTGCCATAACATATTCTCGCAATGTTATATATATTTCCCACATGCAGTATTCGTGCGTGCACTCCCTTTATATTATATATCAATGATTTTACCCTCTCACCATCCTTTGAGTAAAACACGAAGACAAAAAAAAAAAAAAAAAAAAATCAACATAAAACCTCCGTATTCTGTATTTTTTGGAAGGGGGGGGGGGGGGGGGGTTGGGAAGGAGAGGTTCCACAGAAAAGTGGCACAAATTCATCGGGTTATTTGCAGCCCAAATGCGCCCCTATTCCTCTCGCATGAACGAATCTACAGATTAAAAAAAAAAAACACTACGAAAGCCAGCACCGAGTTTTTTGTGTGTTCATTTCTTAAATATAAGATGTAGGGGTTATGTAGAAAATGCGGGGGTATTTTGCTTCATCCGAGTAGACACGTGAAGGCAAGTGGCAGCAGTCTAAGATTCCGCCTTTAGGGGGTCCAAGACACCGATGAATAAAGAGATTCCCCCTATTTTCCTTATTGAAAAAGAACTTTTTTATGAGAGGGTCGCCCAAAATCCTGTTTATGGTGGGTCGATGTAAGAACTTTCTTATCGTTGTAGAAAACATGAAAATAACTATAACTATTTACATAAATAACCAAATTGTTGATGTACTTTTATTTATATATATTCGTGAAAGAATTATGCTTGTTTTTATGCGCTAGTAAATTATTATAAACAACCATTAAAACTGGAATCATTAACACATTTAATCAAGAGAATAAAGAAGTGCAGGTCATCAATGCATCAGTGTATAGCCTTTTATTTTTTATGAATTTTAAGCCAAACCAGTATGTCCAGTGAATTTTCTCAAAAAAAATTCAAGGATTTCAAGGCTCATCTCATGCATATTCAAAGACACCTTCAAAGGACCTTACCTGGGCTATTTACCACACTAATTTTCCAAAAGGTATGAAAAGTTTTCTAGAGAACTTGAAGGATTTTTACTTTTACAAAAGATTTGTCAGATTAACAAAAATTTAGGAATTCCAGCATCAACATGTGTTTAATATGAACATCAAGTACGATTCCCAACTTTTCTGAAGTTCAAGGCACACCATAAGTTTTTAAGAAGAATTTTTTCTTATGTTTCTCAATAAAATAAAGAAAAATCATGTTTGGAAATAGATAAACTGCTCTATGTAGACCATTTCTAATCTGTTCTGTTTACAATTAGTATAAAAATGTAAAAACTAAATCTTACAATTATCCCACAAACTTTCACTACACACAATTTGGCCCTTTACGACAACCTTGTGGAAAAACACTGAACTAAAGTGACTATTGCGCCAGGGTGTCCTTCCACAGTCAAGTAGTATTTACCGTATTTTCAAGAATGAGTTCTGGATTATCGATAACAAACCTTAGCAACAATTACAGAAATATTTTGTATCGTTTCTAGTCATACAATTTCGATATGCACCTGAGAGAACACAGCATTGCTTGGACACAACAAACCAATCCAACACGTGGATCAGAACATGGAAAAAAAACAACCAGAATAATCATGTTGTAACAATATAGCATAGAAAAATGTGGTAAATCGTTTCCCGCTGGCATCTTTTTCACCACACCATTACAAAAATGAGGCAAGCGAATTTGTGGGGCAACAATTTTCAAATATGACATTAAGGAAAATTAGGAGGGGAAAAAATATAACTGAGGCTCAACTAAGAAAGCAAAAATTGTGAGATTTCGAATCCTTTTTGATATCGCATTGTTCACCCCTCCGTGCCCTTGGCAATCCCTAAAATTTAACCCAAACTAAAGCACAGATGACTAGCACAACATTTGTTAAAATGGCCTGGCTTTTGATGCACGCACAACAACAGGACGCATGGGTATAAATACCATGCAGGATGAGAGTTAAACAAAACAAAAAATTGTATACACCTTGCAAGAGTGTCTGGTGAGGGTACGAAAATACAGTATGGGCGCCAATGACCGAACTAGTAAAAGCAACACATACGGGAAACACATTAATATTCCACAAAAAAACACCCGCCATCTTGTTCTTTTAATGATGACTTAGGGGCCTTTCAAAAAGGACGTCCATGAAATTCCTTCAAAAATTGACTTCCCCCTACCCCCTGTCCATTTTATCCCAGACTCCCCCCTCATACATGTCCTTAAGTTTTACTCCTTGGGTAGTTGAACCTATACGCCAAAATTATTGCCAAAATCTGAACTCAAAGCAACTTTTCAAACATTCCCTTCTTGCAATATTCGTTTTTGCAACAATAAACGATGTGAATAATTTCTCAAATGTCAAATTATCTGCATTTTTTTAAAAACTACTTTCCCAATTATCATTTAGGTCAAAATAATTTGCTGTTCTACTTAAGTTAAACCGAATCCTCGGATTCAGATTACATGTTTTGCAGATAGCTCTCCAAATGACAGCAACACAATTATCAACGAATAATTACAGTGCGGAAGAGTTTGTATCTCTACAACTATGTTAACCCAGAAATTGATTTGCAAAATGAACGCATTAATTCCCATGCATGCAAGATGACACTTGAGTATCCAATAAATAAAAAAACCGACAAAATTCAAATTGTACGTAAAGATTTCATCAGGGAGTAACAATCTTGTAGCCTTGCACATTCTCAAGGGCTTAAAACCTTACAAGAATATAGGTTCTACTGTTCTTGTTGCAAGCTAATTTTAGCTTAACATTCCAGGTAACGTCCATATTACGTTTCTTACTTGTAAATTTAAAGTTTCAGTCAAACAATTCATAAATTACTTAAGGGGTCATTCTCCCTACCCCCTGTTCACATGGTATCAATTTTACCCAGCCCCTCTTCTCCACCCCTCGCCCCTTTATCATAGACGTCCTTTTGAAAAGTAGGGTGTCTAGAAAATGTTGGAATATACAAAAGCCTATCCTAAAACTTTACAAGCACATGCCAGTTCCCCTTTCACTGACCATTAAAACTCAATAAAACAGAAAAACCAAAATCTTAAAAATACCATCGTTAGTGGACGTCCATAATCAGTGGGGTAGCAAGGATATTTGGCGCCCAGGGCAAAACACCCACATTTGGCACCCCCGTCCATTGCTATCTGGAAAACAGCATATAGTTTGAATTGTGATACTTAAAATAAGTGTTAAGTTTGAACAATAATGAATTCAACATATACTCCCACAAGTCCATTTTAATACTTTGTGCACCCCTAGCCACCGTCACGGATACCCACACTCGTCCACATGCCAGCAGACCCCACTCCCCTCTTCAGGACGTCATTTGTGAATGGCCCCTAAGAAAAACACGAAAATTCTACGGAAAAAAAAACTACGAAAATAACATGGTTGATTCGTGATGCTGGAGGCCAATACTTTGGAAATAGCCCTTGGGTGCTATTCGTGCAGAATGGAACGAAGGCTACGTTGCAGGGGGTTGAAAATTAAGTGAATTTGATTATAACGGAGGGGACCCGTGATGCGATGAGTAGAAAACCGTAACAGTGTAACCTCATTTTATGCATGAAGAGTTCATTAATGCATTAGTAAATAAGCATGCACGTTTGGTGGCTGAGGCAATGAAAAAAAAAAAAAAAACAAAGACTTTGGGAAAAAGAATGAAAAAAAAAGGATGGGAAAAAACATGGCGGATTACAGAAATCTATAGGGTAGCAATATCGCCACCTAGGCGACATCAACCGCTGGCACATATCTATGAAAACCTTATCTTTGAATTTAAGCAGTTTAATTAGTCACAGAGCAATCCTTTGTGGATTCCTTATTGCACAATAGGCTGTAAGCCATTCTTTCAATTTCCCCTAATTAAACGACTTTCTGAAACAATTGGTTGCAACTCCAACAACTGTTTCAGTATTTTTAAACCACCTTTGCTTAATCATTCGCCAAGATCCAGTTGGGCACTAAAGAACTCACACATACATGAATGGCTCTGGCTTAATCATTAATTAAACCTACACACTTAGGGGGGAAAAAAATTATCTTGTGGAAATGTAGAGAGAATTCCCAAAAGTTTCCACTTCGTCGACAGTACATGTGTGTCCAGAAAATAGTGTGCCACATCCTATAAATTTCCAAGCACCCACCTCGCTACCAATTCCACGACATTTAACCAGATATTTCCGATTAAACGAAAATTTCCTGACCTTTAAGGGAACCTTTAACAGAAAGTCAAGCATAATTCCCGACTTTCTCGAGGTTTTAAAATTTCAAATGAATTTGGAGCATGTTGTCACATTTCTTCTGGTGTCCATTTTCCCTTCAACAGAAAATCCAAAAACTGAAAAATACCATCATTAGTGGACGTCCATAATGGCATCCCCCAACCCACCCACATTGTATCCACATGCCAGCAGACCCCCATACCTCCCTCTTGCGGACGTCCTTATTGAATGGAAACTTATTTGGAATAAGATTGCATTTAATCGGGACACAAGATACCAACCAAAGTGAAAACTAACAAATTTCAGAAGTGCAAATACTTCAGAAATCTGCAAAAATCTGGGCCATATGCTGTTCCCCTCATACCATAGAGTTGAATACAATACTTGTACTGATAAATACTGATAGAGGCATTCTTTATGGGAGCATTAATCAAACCCAATTGCACGTTGTCAAATTTGTAGCACTTAACAACTCTTTAAAAAAAAATTTGTTGAGATTTCTCTGAATAGTTTGCGTAACAGTACAGGGGTATATTCTGTAGCTATGCGTATGCGTATTGCTAGCCTCATAATTTTCACGTTATACGAGATGATTTCATAGTTGAACACAGGAGAACAACCATTTAGCATTGCCATCACTTTCTCAATTCTCCCTCAAACCATTTTGCACTTTTATATGCTGTAGCAAATTGCAGCTCTGAAAGTGGTTTAGTCCAAAAACAGGAATCTAGCTACGGCGCTCTAATCCAAATGCATAATAAAAGCGGCACCACGTTAGTCATTTCCAAAGAGAAAATTTATTCAGCACAAGGCTTCATAAAACTGCCAGTTAACATTGGAGAAAAACGGGTACAAGTTCAGCTTGGAGAAAATTAAAGGGCAATGCACGGATTATGCGCCACATTTTGGCGATCAGGTGCATGCAGGGTAAGCGAGTTGTGGCTTTGCAAAAATAAATACATACACAGAGATAGCTCCCTCCCTACACGTGCATACATCTACAATCCCTCCATGTGTTTGAGAAAAAATATTTGTGGTCGTTAGTAATTATCGGATTCCGTGCATTTGAAAGCCTTTCGCAGATTACTTAATTATAATACAGGTTTAAAGAGTTTTAACTCTTTTTTACTTAAGCCTCGCTTCAATCAACAACCTTGTTCTCAACCCCTTGTACACACACCTGTATACGCGAGAATTTTAATAGTATGTTCTGTTGCCTAATTGCGGATTGCATCAGAACAGATTTGTTTTGAATTTATGCCGGATTCACACACAACCTACTCAACAGAGGACTGACTTTGTGACGTCAGCAACTAGGCATTCGATCTATGTATTCGCACTAAAAAGAGCCCAAGTGCGCATGCTCACACCTTAACCTATACGTTAGCAGACGATATTCGGGTGTTTGTGAATCCTTCATTACATTACACAACCTACTACAATCCTCAAAGTGGTACAAACCCCAACGTTCTGGACCAAATCTGCCCCCCTCAAAATGTCCTGACATACTATACGGTCTTGGATAACGTTAGAAATACAGTTAGTTGTCAAAATCAATTAATGGTATTTAATAATGGATCGAGGTTATGCAAACATGCACATTTCAACCAATTTGGTTAAAATTTATGAAAATCAGTTTTCAATCAGGTTGAAATCCATTGGGCTAGTGATCTAGCAGAAATAACAAGTTTCATCAAAATGTAGTATTTCGACACAAAAAAAAAATAGAGTTTTAAAACGTCTTATGTATAGCAGGTCAATTTTCAAACACCTGCCAATGCCACCATTATTATTGAAGATTTTTTGAATCTCTTACTGGCACTATAAACCTCAAAGTTTACAAAGTTGCGTGTAGAAGTCTCAAATATTGCGTGTAAAATCAGGTTTAATTTCTGCTAAAAAAATTAAAAACTTACCCCATTTCGAGAGAATGAAAGTGGTTTTAAAAACTGGATTTTGTTTCTTACCTGAAAAATAAAGAAACAAAAGTTAGTTAGGGCATCCTCGAAAACCAGCTCAAAAACTCCATAAAACAGATTTATAAATTACCAAAAGGTTAATTGCCATTTTATGCCGACCATTAACAAAGCCTGCTATAATCTCTAATAGAAATATGTTATCCAAACATCGATCAATAACTACATCCCTTAATAAAAATAGAGCTGCGGCAGCAATATTAAACAGCATTTAGCAGCCTTAAAAGCTGCGGGCTAACTTGGGCCTAACATAAACACGACCAATTCCTACAATATTAACAAGCGCACGAAATATATACGTACACACAGACGCGTAGTGTTTTCAGCTACAAATTAGTCTTGTCGTGTTATTATAACTGTCCATTAAATAATCCCACCAAGTTGGATGAAGCCAGACATTCAGGCTTACGACTAAATGGGCTAATTTATCTAAATGGGTTCACCTTGAGCGAATGCAACTCAAAACTCGGGCTACCCATTGCATTTTAATGGTTTAACGCGTTTGCACCAACATTTTTTTTATTCATTTTATCCTTTTGAAACCCTAAAATTGGCGTTGCTCCAAAACAAGAAGCGTTAGCTCAAGACATAAAATGGCCACATTCACACCAGAAACAGGTATTTGCCAATGCAGGCGTATTTAGCAGCGAAAGTGAAAATCAGCAGTACAATTGATTTCAGCCAAAACTCAAGTCTGCAGAAGATTTTTGCTGTATATCGTTCAGAATTCTGAATCAGAAATGAGCATTACTGAAATATTAACTTTGTAAATATTTGCAACTTACAAGGTTTTAAACAGTAATGAAAACCTACATAGGTACCAAATCCTCAACTACGACTCTAATGAACATCTCATCTAGTTAAGACTGGTTTTTTGCTAATTGAAGTCATAATAATCAGTAATAATTTCTTTTAGAGCAATGTTCCTTCATGGGCACCTCCCCAATGTAGTTGCTCGTGCATTATACATATTATCCCCCTTCCATTTATTTTATTTGTATACAAATTGTTACCCTTTAAAGTAAGGGTCTGTTCAAAAAGGAGGTCCTCAAAACTGGGTAGGGGTTTTTCTGGCATGTGGATAGTATGTTTACAGGGGGGAGGGAGGAGGAAGCCATTATAGTCGTCCACTAATGAAGGTATTTTCTAGTTTTTTTGTTTTTCTGTTTAATTAAAGTTGTTAAGACCAGTGAAAGGGAAAAGTGACACAAGAAGAAATGAGCCCTTAGTCTCAAATGTGTTTTAATTTTTTATAATCTCGGGTAAGTTGGGTATTATGCCTAAATTTGTGTTAAACACCAAATTGGACAGGGGACAGGTGGGATGGAGTCAATTTTTTAAGGAATCTCGGGAACGTCCTTTTTGAATGGCCCTTAAGGGGGGCTATTACACAAATGTAATGCACTTACACATTTCCACTTTAATAATTACTACTATAGTACACTCTCTATAAATGAATATTTCTGTATTCAAGCAAAATATTCAGGGATTCACTGCATATATTATAACAGTATATATTTTAAGCATTTACATTATAACTAACTTCAGTTTAGGTTGAAAATGGCATGCACAGTCGATCACTGTTAATAAGCATCTTTACTTTATTTTTTTCTCCAAAAAAATATTTGTATAAGTTTGAGGAGGGGTAATACACGAGTAAATTCGGTAAATAGATAGTGAAATGCATGTATTTTTAATACTTTTACAGTATATATAAGTGTATAGGTTTATTTGGAAATTACGAGATCAAACATATAATCAAGCACATTTAGCTTGAAGCAACTTGTATTTTTAACCGAAAAACGACCTAGGGGTTCTCCCTGAAGGTAACCGCCCGACTTGGATCATAACGGTACTTAAGGACATACAGAAAAAGTTAACTGGAGAAGTCTTTCAGACTTTACAAAAGACAAAGAACAGATTTTTAGGAACTTGATCGGTGGTCATTAAATGGATTTCAGCCATTCCATGACCACCAAGTTCTTTTCAGTTCCAAGAAAATGCCGGAGGAAAAAATCAGCAAAACATGTACATTGTACAAGTATACATTTATGTCCGCACATGGTGTTCCCTTTAACATCTTGTTGAGCACCTTGTATCTTGTGGCTAAATCGAAGTCACGAAATCAACATGGAAAAAAGCCAGTTTATGACCACCGAATACCGCCTTGCAAACCATCATACATAAATGTATTTTTTTTGTAAAAAAAAAAAAAAAAAAGAAGAAAATATCAGGTAAGAAGGGGAAATTCTGGCATGTCAAAATGCATTGTGGCAATTCACGGTACACGAATGGCCGCCGAGCATTAAGCCCTGAAGGAGAGGTCGACCTCAGATGGCGTTCAAGTTAATGCCTGAGATTCAATTTGAGACTCATAAAGATATCATCTTCATCTTAGATGCTGATTTAGAATAAAACGCAGACATGTTCCAGGCTTTTATAGTTGCACTCCACCGATATCATCGCCACCTGTGATACCAAATAAAAGAATCTTCAAAAATTAATTTCTGGGGTGGACAAATGGGGACAGTATGGCGCGCCATGGGGTGCCCTTTCACACCTAATGACCGAAGGGCATTGCAATGGCTAGAGACAGGAGTAAAAAAAAATGAAATGGAAAACTGTTGGGGGTCCATACAAACGAGGCTTTTTAACTAGTTGCAAGCCTACCGTCATTACAAACGGAAACGAACAATTACGAGCTTTTGTTGTTTAATTCTATTAAATTTGGGTGCAAGCTGAGCCTTTAATTTTTTCAAAGTTCACGCCAAACGCACACAACGAAATTGAGTTACCAACTATAAAGATGTACGAAGAGATTGTAGAAGCTTTAAAGCTCAGTGTATACTTTAAAAAAATATAATAAAGGAAACAATATATCGTGCTGTGGCCTCATTGATAAGTCCAAACAAACTGGTACAGCACACTGATGATTATGCATGGTACCAATAAAATGCAAAATCATTTTGAGGCCAAAGTAAATACTGTCCTTGTGTATTGCAAAATATCGTTTATGTGTAATTATATAACGACCCTCACGGGCAAAATCCAGTTACAAATAGGGTAAATCGATTATAAAAAGCTTTAGCTAACTGTGTAGCATTTATTTTTTACATTGCCTGTATGCAATGATACAACTTTAAAATGGTCACCAGAAAAAAACGGGCACATAGCAAAAGCCCTAGCTAGGAACCCACTTTATAATACAGGGTGTCCTGTAAATTTTCTGGAAATACATGAAGCATAGTTCAATGATTTCAAAGATGGTTACTTAAATTTACAAGGAACCCAATTTTCTCTATGTGACCAGTGAATTTGTTAGGGGAAAAATCCAGTATATTTCAAGGATTCCAAGGTTCATATTCATTAAAATTTCGAAGATCCCTTGTACGACTAATTACCCGATTTTTGTCAAACGAAGCAGACATTTTCAAAAAGCAGTATATTTTTTTCGGTTATTTTACAGGAAATGCAATCATATTTAGTGTTTAATACGAATTTCAATCATTATTCCCCAGTTTCCCCCCCCCCCCCCCAAGTACATTTACCGACTTTCAAGGCGATATATGGCACCTTACAGTACCTACGTTAGATTAGGTTAGGTTTTGTGTGCGTATTTTTCATGAAACCGTGAAATGTGCATGTGTTTCAATCACTGCTCTTATGATTAAAACAAGTCCTAACACATCATTCGTGAAAATAGATGAAATTATCCTTGAAAACAGTTAAAATGTACCCCTATATCCCTCCCCTCACAAGCACATGCAATTTAGTGGAAACAATACAACACTGAGACTCGAGTAAAAACAGGTATTTTCAGACTCCTCACGTCCATTACTTCCAACTCATGAAACAGAATTTGTTTACTATCGTGTTAAAACTAATAAAACACCCCTTGAAATTGAACTTACGAACGATTGAATCCACGATGATTTCAACGAAGATCAAAGCAAAAAAACTAACGACACCCGAGTTCAATGGCAAACTTGAGGCACTGACTATGTTATCAATATGCCTTTCCATCACAGGGTATGTCCATACATGCATC
>JAQGAE010005884.1:0-10753 GCA_034696685.1 Julus scandinavius
TCTCTTTTGGTTTGGCTGGAATTGTGTTTTAAAATTTCACCCATTGAAAGTGATAGGGTTGTGATCCAGCTTAAAGGTACCTTTCTCCCACTTTACTTTATTATCAACGTTACGGCTGAAGTTCCAATCAGAGAAATTAAGAATGCTTTCATGAACACAAAACATCAAAAAGTTTGAAAATCGGACCATAAACAAAAAGTTATCAATAACAAAAATGTGTGCTGCCCCTTACAAAAGTCTTATCTGCTATACAGTGCGTGCTTTCCAGCATAGCCTTAATGCTTCACCACAATACGAAAGAAGCTAACAGGGAAGCTTATTGAAAGAGGTAGCACACAACTTTTGTTTGTGATAACTTTGTTTATGGTCATATTTTCAAACGTTTTGCTATTTTGCGCTCATAAAAGGACACAAAATTAAAATTTCAATGAGCTCAAATACATGTGATTGCATTTGTCTAAATGCAATTTAAAAATAAAAAACAACCTGCATTGAAGCTATGAATTACTCGGTATACTGCGATATTTTACTTGTATTAGAACCCCATTGTTTTCAATTTTAAATTTCCTCGAAATATTGCACAAAATACCGTTAGTCAAAGCAACCTATAGTCTTTTCCAAATTTCTAGGACTAGTTAGTGATAATTAATTCTTCGTACTGAATGAGAGGTCCTTATAATTACGATTATCAGATTAGTAAATTAACATTTTGACGAACGAATAACTAAAACTTACAACTTCTTGGCTAAGCATTGAAACATATTTGTGCCAACCGGATTCCTTCCACGAGAACCGTGCAACCAGATGAGCTAACTGGGATGTACAGAAATGGGGAGGAGAGACACGATAAACAAAAACAAAAAAACAGAAAAAAAAATCAAGAATTAAAACCCCGAAAATTAAAAGTAGTAAAAACTCAGGGAATAAACTAAAATGAACTTAACCAGCGATTAAAATGGATTTCAATGAAATATTTCCATTGTTACTTTAATTAAGATTAAGCTTAATCGCCGATTAACTTCAGAGAAATCCCATGCATTATTAGCTGGATCTAAAATTAGTTGGGTTAAAATGGTCATGCTGTTACCTTAACGCTATCCCACGCACATTCAATAGCTGCAAAGGTAAAAATGTCCATTTATTGTTTCCCCCTTGACCATGTCTAGTAATTTGTTCCCATGGAAGTTTATACTTTTTCTTTATCAAAATGTCAATTCCTTCCATGGTTACCTTATTAATTTCACAAATTAAACGTAATTTCGTCGTGGACGGCTTTCTACCTCCAGCAGATGTACTTTTTCAAAAAAGAGTGCATATTTTTCTATGAAGTAATAGAGTACTTTATTTGTAGCAATAGTGCAATTTTTCAAAAATGTGTAGTATTTTATCGAATAATTTTCTGGAGTAAAAGTTAACTATTCTGATGTAATTGTGCAATTTTTCTGAGGTAACAGATACATTTTTCTTCATTAAAAGTGTAATTTTTCAAAATACAGTGCACATTTTTTATGAAATAATAGTGCAGTTTTTCTGTATAAAGATGCGATTTTTCTTCATTAAAAGTAAATTAATCAAGTATAGTAGATTAAAAACGAACCAAATGAAAGAAAAACGCACAATAACTTAACAAAACCTGCCGCGTGGCGCCCTCAAGCGACGGATTCGAGTTCCACGATTTTTCCCACGCTTTTAAATCGCGACGAAATTCCGTCATAAGGCGTGGTCGCCATCGAGCGAAAACTAGGGTCAACCACGGGTCAATCGCGTTTCCTTTTTCAAAGCATTTGTTGACTACTGGGAATTACGGGGGAGGGGGATTTTCAAAAAAGAAAACAAGGGCAGCCATAATTCAATTGTGATTTGGCAGGTAGCTATACGAGTTCCCTATAGGGAAACAAACCAAGAAACGAAAAAAAAAATATATATATATATATATTAAAAACTAGAGCGGCGACATTTGACCAGACGTCGGCTGCCTTAACCGCCGTTTAATGTAACGTTGGATTATTGCAACTAATGCGTAAATAAATAAACAGCGTTCAAAGGCAGACGTAAGAACAAACAAATGGCGGCGAAATGGGAAGAGGATAAAAAAAAAAATTTCGGGGGGGAAATAATAAATAAATGCGGCCATCGTCAAATCCAACCCTGTAGGTTTATAACGTGGATAAAGATATTAAACGAAGATAAAGACACGATCCCGATCAATTCCAGGTAATCTCAAGTTTCAAAAACAAAATAAAAACTCAGTTTGAAGACTAAAGTTTACTCTATCCTTTCCAAATCTCATAAACTTATCGCGGACTTCACTCGCAGCATTTGCTTATGTTGACACAAATAACTTATACTTAATTTACTTTTATTTACTAAAAAAAGCACGTATACTCTTGTACCCTTGATAGAAAATGCTAAAAATATGTACTCCAGTGGTGGACTGGCCATATGGTGTTAGCTTGCCCGATGGTAAGTGGGTCCTTGAAGAGACCCTCCCTCCCCCCCCCCTTAAACATTTGACACCACGTTAAAAATGTTAATAAATCTTTAATAGCTAATTATAGCTTTATTTCGCCAAAAATATTATTGTAGCAGTTTCCCCCTTATGTATTTCTTGTGGTTGGGCCACCTTTGTATCTTGGCAACCTATAGTTTTAGACCCTGTCCGCCACTGATGCACTTCTTTTTTATAGAAAAGGCCATAGTGGGATCTTGGGGATAAATCAAAGAAATTGTACAATTTTCAAACCGCATCGGCAAAATATAAAAGGGGAATTGCAATTTTGCATTTCAAATGTGATTTTTTCTGCTCTTGAAATGGAATTCTTTTTAGCATTAAAATTGCAATTTTTCTAAAGTGAAAACGCAAATTTTCTAAGGTAAAAACACAAATTTTTTGCATTAAAAGTGCGATTTTTCTTAGGTAAAAATGTAATTTTTATGACCCATAAATATATGGAAAAAATAGTCCACCCCAAGATTCTGGAACATATCCCCCCCCCCAATGTAATGCCATATACAGCCTTGTGTACGATGAACTCTCTATAGACTTCTACGATGAACTCTATATAGACTTCTACGATGAACTCTATATAGACTTCTACGATGAACTCTATATTATAGACTTCTACGATGAACTCTATATAGACTTCTACGATTAACTCTACATATACTTCTACGATGAACTCTACATAGACTTCTACGATGAACTCTACATAGACTTCTACAATGAACTCTACATAGACTTCTACAATAAATTCTATATAGACTTCTACAATGAACTCTATATATGGACTTCTATGGTCAACTTTATATATTCATATATATAGCTCTATATTCCCATAGTGCACTCTGTAGACTTCTATAGCGAATGCTAAAGAATCTTATAATCAACTCTATAGACTTCTATCGTGGAAAAAGTGAGCCCAACTTCTGCTCCAATGACATTTTTTTCACTCATTTCATGTGTGCTCCAATTACTTATTTTGACTCTCGTTAATTAATTAAAATACATTTTCCTTTTTTTAAAAAAACAACATATTTAAACCTATTTGCTCAAAAAAAGCATGTACTCTTGTTTAATCAACAAGCACTTGCTCTGCTCTACTAAAATAATATTTACTCTTTTCTACTGAAAACGGTGTTTACTCATTTTTGTGGACATATAAGTACAACTGTATGGACAGTTACAAATTGGTGCATTATCCCAAAGTACATATTAGCGCATGCTCATGAGCTCCGGATGTCGCACATGCTCCGTTAGAAAAACTCGTTAGTTTTATTAGTTAAAGTACCAAAACAATCTAAAACAGTAGCAATGGACGGTTGCACCATATTTCATTTCGTTACAAAGTTTAACCAGCCGTTAACTGATCACGACGCATTATAACTGCTGGTCAATGATCATGATTAAAATAAATTTGTACTTGGTGCAACCAGTCATTGTAGTGAAAAATAAGAATTGACAGTGGCGTCGCTGATGTGAAAGTTTCATGTTCTCTAAAAATATCTCAAAGAAATTTAAAAAATTTGGTTCAAATAAGAGTCAGCACCCTCTGGTGGCGTACACACGTATATTTGAGATTAAAGTTTCAAACTGGCCATGCCCTTTCATACCATTAGCGGCCATTTTGAAAATTCAAAGATGAAGGTTTGTACGCCACTAGGGGGTGCTGAACACGATGAAGATAATGGTATTTAAACTTCAAAGCCACCTTGCCAAAGCACAGTCTGCTAACCTAGCAGTTGCGTGGAATGCATCATAGATGGCGCTTTTTTGAAAATTTGGAAAATGTCATGATAAAGGTTCGTACGCCGCTAGAAAGTGCTGGAAATTCGGGGACTATTTGGCACATACATCGTGCGACGCCAGTGTCCGTCACAGAAAGTTCAAAGGGTCAAGTATTGTAGTTCCAAAACTCACCACCAGGAACTCCTCGCGGTCAACTCGTCTATTGCCATCAGTGTCGAACATGTTGAAAGCGATGTGGAAACCAGAATGCGGTTCTGAAACATTGGAATAAAAGCGTTGTACAACCATTAGCAAGGGTCAGTAGCCAGGGTCGTGAGGGTCAAGCAGAGGCCGGGCACGTGGTCACTTTTTCTCATTCTATTTCGACCATCTGCCCACTCATTTAACCCTGCCTTTCATTATTCACAATCCCCCCTGGCCCATTCTTTTCACGCTGTACTGTGCAGAGGTGTTGGAAATTACAATACGGTTTGGGATACGTTTAACCCCAACAGGGAGCCTATCCATGACCCCGCCCCCCTCCTTTTATAATAGCCCCTAATTTTCTAATAGAATACGGGCTACGTGCGGAGATTCAGAAATTGAAATAAATAAAGCAGAACAAGGGGGAGATGGAAACGTATTTATGGGATGTTAATAACGATTTTGGCCTGGAAAACATATTTCTCGTGAATTCGATGGACGAGGGGGAAAAAAAAGGGAAAAAATATCAACTGACCAACCTCCCTAAGTTGGGCTGTAAAAATGGAAGAACATGAACCTCTATTTATTGCCTACAATTTCGAAGTCAATTTTTCAATGGATAGATTATTGGATTGGATGTTAAGCTAATTCTCTAAAATTCGAAATTGAAACGAAAATGATAAGAAAAGTATAGTCTTGCCATAAGAAATCTTCATAAGGAGCCATTCAAAAAAGACGTCACCGAAATTCCTTCAAAAATTGACCCCCCCCCCTCGCCCTGTCCACATGATGTCCATTTTAGCCCAGACCCCCTTCCCCCATAGACATCCTTAATTTTTTTTTTAAAGTAGGGTGTTTAGAACATTTTTTGGAATATACAAAGGCCCAACCTATAAATTTTCAAGCACCAGTCTCACTACCAATTCCACGACATTTTTCCAGATATTTCTGATTAACGGAAATTTCCTGACCTCAAATGGAAATTCCAGCATACAATTGGTGTTTAACACAAAGTGAGGCATAATTCCCGACTTTCCCTAGGTTTTAAAAATTAAAGTACATTTGGAGCTGGTGACACCTTTCTTGTGGTGTCAATTTCCCCTTTCACTGACCTTTAAAACTCAATTAAACAGAATATCCAAAAAATGAAAAATACCATCATTAGTGGAGGTCCATAATGGCTTTCTCCCTTGTCCACATGCCAGCAGACCCTCCCCCCCCCCTCTTAAGGACATCCTTTTTGAATGGCCCCTAACATTTTTGGTAGTGGCAAATACTTTTCATTTGAGTTGTCAGGAGAAAGTTTTAACCATGAAAATAAATGTATACAAATCCCACTTCAATTCTCAGAATTTTAGATAAGGCATTCCAGAAATCCAAAATTACTTCAGTATCAATTTCGAAAGTTTATTGCTTGTAAATGGCATAGTATACCGTACCATACTTTTATATATACCGTATCTAGTTCGTCGGTATAGCGTTTAGGATCTCCCCTGGATGGAGGTGCCCACGCTACAGGGGTGTGCAAACAGGGAGTTCAAAGGCTAAAACTGTTTCCGACGATGAAATCAAGGGTTCATGATGCCCCCACCTCCACCAGCAGGTGGCGCCCTTTCAATGTCCCCCTCCCACGAATCATACAGCAGCAGCAGTAGCAGCACAGTTTGACCACCGGCCAGACAGAATGGCTGCAGGGGTTGAACAGAGTCCATCACCATGGCAACGAAGCGGAAATGGGCTCAGTCCCCCCGAAAAACTCAAAATCATTCCTCATAGTGCGTTGCGGGGGGAACAATAGTCGTCTGGCTGGACAATGCGGTCATCTCATGGTCAGCAAACTATTAATCACGAGATTAATGGTCGAAAATATTGTGAGGGGGGATGGATGCGTACGTTCCCCAAACATGTCAACAAGCTCGTAAACGGATGTAGTCGGCGCTGCGAGGAAATGACTATCTACATTCTAGATTGAGATTCTGGTGTATCTTTCTGTCTCAAGATGTTTTTGAGATCAATCATCGTTTGTCATGTATTCGAATAAGTGGTTTTTTTTTTTGCAGGATCTTTCATCTGAAGTAGTTTCCGAGATATATATTACAGTAAAACGGGGTTTTGCAAATAACTAAAGTATAATTTGTCAAATTGTCAACATAGCGAGTATAAAGGCTGGCATGTACGCACTAAAGCAAACACGAAACAAAAACAGGGTTTCAGAAACACAATTGTGAAAAAAGTTTGCTCATCAGTTTTCTGCCCGGAAGTTTTAGCAAACTTCTGGCGAAAAACGCATGTTTCCAGCAAGCATTTCGCCAGTTTGCTTTCCAGAGGTTTAAGCAAACTTCTTGCGAAAAAAGCATGTTTCTAGCAAACGTCTGGCTAAAATGGCATGTTTCTAGCAAACTTCTAGCGAAAAAGGCATGTTTCCAGCAAACATTTCGCCAGTTTTCTTTCCAGAGGTTTGAGCAAACTTCTGGCGAAATAAGCACGATTTTAGCAAACGTCTGGTGAAAAACGCATGTTTCTAGAAAACTTCTGGCGAAAAAGTCATGGTTCCAACAAACATTTAGCTAGTTTTCTGTGCGGAGGTTTAAGCAAACATTTGGCGAAAAAGGCATGTTTCTAGCAAATGTCTGGCGAAAAAGGCATGTTTCTAACAAACTTCTAGAGAAAAAGGCATGTTTCCAGCAAACAATTCACCAGTTTTCTTTCCAGAGGTTTGAGCAAACTTCTGTAAAAATAAGCATCATTTTAGCAAACGTCTGGTGAAAAAGGCATGTTTCTAGAAAACTTCTGGCGAAAAAGGCATGGTTCCAACAAACATTTAGCTAGTTTCTGTGCGGAGGTTTAAGCAAACATTTGGCTAAAAAGGCATGTTTCTAGCAAATGTCTGGCGAAAAAGGCATGTTTCTAGAAAACTTCTAGCGAAAAAGGCATGTTTCCAGCAAACATTTCGCCAGTTTTTCTTTCAATAGGTTTGAGAAAACTTCTGGAGAAATAAGCATGTTTTTAGCAAACGTCTGGTGAAAAAGTCATGGTTCCAACAAACATTTAGCTAGTTTTCTGTGCGGAGGTTTAAGCAAACATTGGGCGAAAAAGGCATGTTTCTAGCAAACTTCTGGCGAAAAAGACATGCTTCCAGCAAACATTTTGTCCGTTTTGTTTTCTGTCCAGAGGTTTAAGCAAACTTTTAACGAAAAAGGCATGTTTCCAGCAAACATTTCGCCAGTTTTCTTTCCAGAAGTTTAAGCAAACTTCTGGCAAAAAAGACATGTTTCCCGGAAACACCGATATGTTTGCTGGTATTCGCTCAAGAGGCGGTCCGGCTCAAAGGAAACATGTTTGCCAGTCATGGTGTTCCTACCTAGGCCTGTAAACCATAACGTAGAGCACGCTATGATTGACTGCTATGTTTGTGCAGGTTTGTAGTAAACCCGTTTGTCTAAAAATGTTCATGAAAACACGTTAGCAAAAATCGTGTATATGTTTCATATTTCCTCTGTTGCATAGCCAACTAATAAAAAAAAATGAAATGTTTTCTGGTCACGGGGTTCCTAGCCTCCTAACAATGCATTTATTAAGTAATAGCATAAGGTAAAGCGGTGAGCAAACTTGTTTGCTTAAATCCTGTTTTTGTTTCACGTTTGCTCCAGTGTGAACTAGGCTTAAGATAATATACCTAGTTTGTTCAGAAACACTGGCAGTTCGATCTTAAATAATTTACGAGGTATTTTCAAGTGACCAGCCATGCAGTTTTAAAACTTCAGCAACGAGGTAATGGCCAAAGCCTGCATAAGCAAGATGACATTATCCATGGATAATTCGCCTAAACCAATCATAGATGGCGTTTTTGAGAACCAAATAACATTGTTTTCTACACAAGTTTTATCCCAGATGAAAACTATCTATTAATTATTGAGAAAAAGTAGGGTATTGCAGTGCATGGCTTTCTCCTCATCTGTCCCCCCTCCCCACGATTTTATCCGCCATTATTTTTTGCCCATTACTTGGAATCCCTATTTTTTTTTATTTTCGGGATGCCATCTCGTGTTTATTGAAGCCTGCACCGATTCGCATTAAAGCTCTAGCTGTTTTTCACGAACAATTTCGACGAATGATGGAAACGATGATGGGAATCGGAAACGGAAATTCAAAATGGAGGTCAGGAAACAGACCATTCATTCTGAGCTCGTGCTAGTGTCTCTGACTCACAGATAGGTCGATGCTTTGGCATTACAATAAGCATGAGCTAATGGGGCAGAATCCTTGTCCGCCATCTTTACCAACCTAAGATCGTATACATGCTTGTCCGAATTGTTCATGTGCCTTGTTGGGCAAGTGCATTAAAGCAGGATACCCAATACAATTGCTGGCAAAAATTCAAGAATACTTCAAGGATTATCCTTCAAATTTTCAAGTACTTCTTCCCATGACCAATTGCCATAATAATTCTTCAAAGAGTCCTTTATATGGAACGAAAAGAGGTTCATGACCCTTTTTTGTGCAAAGGACCCTTTCGTCAGTCTGGTGAAATATGTGGGTCCCTGCTCGAAACAAAGATTGTGAAATACTTAACATAAATTATTAAAGGAGTGCCACAGAAACCAATGAAAAAGCAATCCAAATACTAAAAATCACAAGTTTCGAGTGTTTGCTGCCTACATTCCTAATTGAAGGAAATGTTAAATTTTATTGACCCCTTAATGTTCGAGATTTTGAAATACAGTAGAACCCGTCTAAATGCATCCTGTATAACTGAAAACTTCTCTAAATGCATCAAATATGCCAATCCCAACTTGGTAACACATGTATAAATGAACCTGTCAAAATGCATATTTTTCACTGCTTCCAAGCGCATGCATTTAGACAGGTTCTACTATAATATATTACAACTGCAAAGAACAATAATACTCACTGGTAAGAATGGACAACAGGAAAAGATACTCGGTGTAAGAGATGAGACCTGAAACGAGATAAACAATACATTACATGTCTTACATGGAGCATTGGACAGTCATGGGGTTTGAACCCTTTGATAATCACCTTGTTCGTGCAAACCCCGGAAGAAGGTTGGCGATCCCTTCCAGACGGGAGGAGTTGACTTTTGGATGCTTTCCAGCTCCTTCGTGGATAAAAGACGACGCTTTAGACGCTCTTGAAAACAAATAACAAACATGAAATTCATTATTAAATAACAATGGAAAATGCGCGCTGACCATCGTGTCAAATACTTGTTTTGGACAACGAAAACATGATTAAAAGGAGACAAGCAAAATTTTCAAGTTGCTTGTCGAAATGTTTCATGACAACAAAGTTAAAAAAACGTACACGAAATGGATATACTATAGCACATTTTACCAAGGTTCGCCATAAAGTGGAAAATTTGTAGAAATGGAACTTGGGAATCAAGGAACCAATACAATATACGTGGGAATGGTCATGTATATGGACATAAGTGCATATACTGGACACATAAGGAAATGCATACATTGCCATAAACAGGGTGGGGCATATGTCTGGGCCACTCAAATACCTTTAAAACCTCAGGCGCTATGTAAAATATGCTTCCATTATTGAATAGGATGTGATGACTCCAGAAAAAATGTCAAACATTACACTGCACGTCATTTTCATGGCGCATGCGATTTTAAAATCTAAAAAGATTTAGAAAGTGGTTCAGCGTTGCATAATTAGTGCAACAGTGTTGCTTGTGACATTTATTATTGATCGCATATCACAAAACGTGACTTGTTTTTTGTGTGTGCTGACGTGTGCATCATTGCATAGCATCTATGCAAGGCAGGCCAGCTATCACTAGGTCGTCAGGGGCTGGTCAATTTCACAATTTCACGTTAGCGAAATTAACAATTACATTTTCGAAAATGCAGTCGATAATAAATGCCACAAGCATTACCATTGCACTAATTATACAACGCCAAACCACTTTCAAATTCAAAGTTTTGCTTTATCTCCTATGGTTTAGATTTTAAAATCGCATGCGCCATGAAAATGACGTGCATTATAATGTTTGACATGGTTTCTGGAGTCCTCACATCACATCCTATTCAATGATGTAAGCACGTTTTACCTAGCGCCTGAGGTTTTAAAGATATTTGAGAGGCCCAGACACATGTCCCACCCTGTATTGGACGCACATGTAAATACGTACATGTAGTATATGCCATATATTGGGCACATGGAAATAGTGTATTATGTATATGCCATATATATATATATATATACACGGTAAAAACTCGATTATCCGGACTAATTGGGACCATGGGTCATCCGGATAATCGAGTTTCTACTGTATAGGGCAATTTCTGA
>JAQGAE010005885.1:0-10750 GCA_034696685.1 Julus scandinavius
GTAAGGTACAAATGTCTGTAAAAATGCATATGTTCCTTTTAAAATGTGCATATGTCCTTTTGCTGTTTAGAGTGTAGTAGTACTTATACGTAATTAACAATAAATGTGTCTGTCATTCATAGACATCTACTCAGAAATGATAATATTATCTTGCAAATACGTGCATAACGTAATTAACTTGTTCAATGTTACACAACCAACAATAACATATTCATCAACGTCTGTCTACAGTCCTACTTAACATATGCTAATAGTTTGGAAATTATTTCTGGTATGTACATATATACACAGAAATTAAACGTTTCCATTGTCAAGTGCCACAATTAAATGTCTCAAATAATGCGGATCCCAGACATAAATTAAAAAGCTTAACATTTCTCAGACTACATGCAATAAATTAGCTCATCACAAAGTTTGTCAGCGTATTATCAATATTGAATAAAATAGATTTCATTTTCCGGCATAAAATTACGCCATTGCTTATTAAATCGTTAATGTTAATATGTTGTTTGGATAATTTGGAATTGGCAGCATATCGGTTTAGCACCCCTGATGGCTTATGGGCCTTTAACACCTTTTTATTGCATTTGTTTTTACTTAATACTAAAATCATGGTTAAACTTTCCGTTATCTCTTTTCCGTGTCTCTTGTGTGAAAGGGCGCGGCCATTATGGAAATGCCATGTTAAAGGCTCATACGCCACCAGGGGTGCTGAACCGGAATAAGGCTAATTAGTACTTCCAGTTGATGCACAGCAAGTATAACTATATATAGCCGAGGTTAATTTGTCGTTGTGAGGCATGTCCAACTGCATTTTTACCTCGACAGTATCCTACAGGACATGAATTCCATTTCCTACATGTGGGCTTAGTTAGGATGCACATTGCCCCCAACTTTAGTTCGGTGTTTATTGTTGGTGTCATTGGACCCTTTAACAATTTGCTTTCCACCCTCAATATTCCTTGGAACAGTTATTACCTGTAGAGATTGTTCACCAATCTAAATACTAACGTTAACCAGTTTTTCTAGTTCCTCATTTCACTTTTTTTTGGCTGAACACCTCCAGCCCACGATTTTTCCCTCCTCACCGCTTTTAATCTTATACCAAATACCACATATATTACGTGACTGTGGAGTTTAACGACTCGGTCTGTTGTCCATTTTTTTCTTCTTCCCCTTCTTTTATTCCCATCAATTTTTTTTTTACCTTTCGGTTTATTTTAGTGCTTTTGCCAAGAAAATCCCTATTGGTAGGAGAATTGTTTCTTAAAACCCTTTCCTTAACCCCGTGCATAACTCACCACTGCAAAGGTCATTGGTCTAACAGCGGGTGGAAAAAAAGCAAACAATTCTCATAACTTGAACGAGGAAAGGGTTAAACCTTGCATTTAATTAAATTCAATTTTAAACTCAGGTATAGAATTACAGTTATTAATTTTGATACACTACACCATGGTTTCATGGATATTTAAAATGGAGTTAATGGAAATAAATAGAAACGGAAAATTCAAACAACTTTTTCCATCAATTCATATTCTAATTAAGAGCCATATCCCAACTAAGCTTTAAATTCTAATATTTTTCACTAACCAAATCATAATTAAATGAAATTTTAAGATAACATAATTTCAAAAGATATTTTGTGAGGGGATTATGTTTAAACGACAGTTTGGAATTACTGTAGGAGAAATGTTATAATTAACGTTGAAAGCAATATTATAATTGAAAGGTTATCTATTTATCTCGAGCAAAATCTCACATTTCGAAATTTGTTAAAGAAATGAAAAATGTTTAAACTCTACCAAACAATGTAAGAATTTCCAAATTGTCGAAATCTTATGGGTAATATAATATGCAAATCACGCGTTTGGTGATTAGGATAGCTACATAGATAACTACATGTAGTTACATACAGATAGTTAAATATGTTCTAGTTATAACCAGATATAAACGTTCTGGAGGAAATACAGTGAAATTAATTTGGTGCCATGTATTCAAAACTTTAAAGCAAACATTTCTGCAATATCAGGAATTATGTATCGGACGAATTTTTTAAAAATTCCCTTTAAAACAATATAGTATTCTGTATATGTTGAACATAGTTTTCTCTAAACAATGGATCTTTTTAAGCATTTTAAACTGATTTTGAGTTACCATGCTTAGAATAATATGTCCAAATAATATGCTTGTATATACCGTATTGGTAGACGACATATTCAAACTATGAAGTTCTGTTAGCAAACGAATAGTGCCCGAATAGCATGGGTAAATGTTAATAAACTCTAACCTGTTGCCCCTTTCGTTTTCCAACAGTTCATTCGTATAGTTCAACCTGTTGAAGTTTTTTTTATTATTATTCTTTCCCCACCTTTTTTTTTTATAAACTTTCTTCGACTTCATTCTTTAGTTAGAACGTTTATCATCCCTATCCCCCTGTGCCAATGCCCTGTATTAATAGTCGGTCATTGCTGGCTTGCAACAGAAATTTAAACCAAACGTTGTTCTGGTTTAACGGAGAGTGAGATGGCGCGCATAGCTTTATAATTATGACATGGTATGGAATTAATTATTCCAGGCTTATTTAGAAACAAAGGGTCATGGGCAAGGTAAATGCAAATCACATAAAAACTCAACAGAAAAAAACAACAAAAAACAATTGCAATAAAAATGAATCATGCATAAAAAAATCTTTAACTTCTAAAAGAAAATATATATTTCTTCCCAAAAATATAAATTACTGGTGTTGACATGTATGTGTAATTTCGAACTTTCACATCATGAAACAAAAGCTATAAAAGTAAGATACTTTAAAAGTAAAAAAAGTTCAATTGGAAATTTAAAGAAAGCTAATAGCAAAGTGTTTTTTTTTCAAACCCAAATAGTCTACTGTATAGAGTAGACTATTTGGGGCCTTTCCTATATACTTATATATTTTTATTTTTTCAGTTTGAAATATACTTGTATGTATGCAGAAAAGCTTACTTATTTGAAATATTTTTTCAAAAAACATATTTAGTAAAACAATTTTTTCATTAGCAAAGATTTATTTTTTGATAGCTGCAGACGTTTAGCACAACATGCATATAAACATTAATTAGGTTAATATTTTTCGAAAATACAGAGCCCATACAAAATACAAATCATCAGAAAAAAGGTTCACTGACATTTGGTTTGTTTGGCAAATATACAATATATTAGATTATATTTACGTGCTCTTATATCCTTGAAACGCAAACACATGAACATTATGTAAATGCATATCAAACTTACTTAACAAAGGTGTTGTTCAATTTTAACAACAACACCTAGAATATAAAAAATAACACTTTGGCTCTATCAAAGGCAAACGATGGATGTTTGAAAACTTCATAGCCTGTGCAACGTGTTGTTGGCATCTATAATTCAGGCCGCGAACTTTTCAAACATCGATCGTATACTCTTAAAATTAAACTCAGTGCCCTATTGTCACCATAGCAGACTCCCTTAACAAAGGTGATTTTCTCAAATTTTGGCACATCTTACATTTCAGTGCAATACCGAGACTGCATGCAAAAGACTTATTATTTCATATAGTCAATCCTTATTGGCACTATTCTAGTTTTATATGTAGAATAACTAAGTAGGGTTGTATTCTAGACAGTGGTTCAGTCTAGGTCCAGTCTTTTCACCATCGTGTACAATCGAGATGAATACATTTTTATATAGGACAAGAAATTTTGATGCAAAATGGTAGGTCATGAACAGTAGGTGCTTCACCATGCATCGGTTTCGTATTTCTTTCACGGTTTTTTCAGTGAAAGTAGACAACTTTGAGAAAGGAAGAGGGGCCAGGAAAGACCTTTTAAGAACGAAGAAAAAAATGAATTGTTGAAATTCTAAAAAAGCTCAAAAAATACTTGAGATTCAGTGGAATTGTGTTCAATGACATCTTTAGGCCCATGCCCTACTAACGAAATAATGGTGATTTGACCCCAACTACACGAATGTAGCACGAGCCTAAAGTATTTGTAATATAATTTAAAGGCCAAATTGTATACAAAGTTATAAAAAGTATACAATTAAAGCAAACTATTATATTATTAAAATGTTTAAGCTTTTTCATATAAAACATTAGTTTTTTTTAACATAGCTGAAAACTTCATGACCTCTGTTTTCATCTAGTTTTCCATTCAATTATAGGTTGAGTAATAGAATATTTATTTGTATACATTTTAGGATTTGGAAGAAATTATAACAAACTTTAAATTTTCGATGTATTCGCATATTGAGTGTAGTCACGGAATGGATTACAGCCTAATTGAATGGAAAAGGTTAAACTAAATGCAAACAGATTGAAAACAGAGTTCATTCACATTTCGAACGATTTGGATAGAAAATATACAAATCGGTTTTCAGGTAATTTGAATTCCATTCCATGACTATACTGCTAACGTATTAAAATCTAAAGCAGTATTCTCTAAATAATACTCAAAAATGTCATATTATTAAAATGGTTTAAACTTTATCTTAAAACAATTCAGAACATTTAGAAAGAAAGAAAAATGACAAGTTTGGTATATAAAAGTATTATTTATATAAAACAGCTTAAAGTTTTCGACTCACTCTCATATTAGCGGAATGGATTTCAAAACGGTTGAAATTTAGATGAAAACAGGCCATTACCCGAGCGCATGCGCGCATGCACAATTCAACCAATTTGGATAGAATTTATACACAAATCGACTATCTATAAGGTTAAAATACATTCCATGACAATAAACCTAGTATATAAGGTGATATTCACCAAACAATTATTCAAAAATCGCCAATTCTTCATACAAAATTTCATCTTTCCCAAAAACGGATTTCTTACAGTAAATTTAAACCTTGTTGACCTCGTCCCGACAAAACCCCCACTCTGGACAATTCATAGATAGGTTAAAACAAACGTTTAACGTCTACTCGTAAATTCCACCTCCTCGGATCAATTTGGTTAATTTGTTTTTTTGTTTGTAATGACGCGTTGAACGTGCGTCTGACGGTTTAATAAACTTTTCACGTTTTTCTACAAAAAAAACCCAACTAGACGACGATCTTAAGTTTACAATAGTCTCACGTCTACATGTATTTCACATTTCAGTCCTCACGAACTTGGGTGGAGCTCACATTTATCTTTTGTGCTTAAGTGTGAATGCAGAGCATTTAAGATTCTTTTTTTTTTTTAAAAAAAAGAAAAAGTTTAGTCCTATAGCAAGGGTTATAAATAAAATAGGAGAAAGTAAAGCTATTATACTTAAAAAGGTTAGTGCGAATGCACTACTTTCACCGAAGAAGGTTGTGTACGAGTAAAGTAGTTCAATGTCGAGGCCTGTTTTGCTGTTTGCAACACATTCCTCTTATGCTATTGAAATGCAGGCTGCTAAACATTTGATTTTTTGTTGTTGTATATATCAGAACAACAACTTGCATTATTAACAAGGTATATGGAGTGGGTTAACAATGCTTCAAAATTAAATAAAAATGGTAAGAATGTGATGGATAATTATTATAAAAAACAACTTAAAATGAATAGAGAGACTTTGCCATTAAAAATAATGTAGTACATGACATGAACTTGTACAAATAATCAACAGGAGTATGACATTTACAAAATATAGAATTTTGTTGGGTACTTTCTGTATACTTGGCACTTCGATAAGTGAAAAATTATACAGTAGGCTACAATAAATTTTAAAGTTGTAATTTATTTTAATACAAAATGTATTTTTTCATATATAAATGCTAGTAACATTTGTAGCAAACATTTGGGATTTACAAATTTCATAATTTTTTTTTTAAATGGGTTGCTTCATTGCACGACACGGTTTATTAAGGCAGTGCTGGATAACACTAATCTATAGTCTACGATTCCATTCGGAAGAAAACTTTTAGGCATAATTATAATTATGCCTAAAAGTTTATTACATTATGTTAAAGTGACCATTAAGTGAATTAGTAAAAGTAAAGGCTTTAAATAACTTTTATTTAGGTAAAATGCCTATTTTTGACGTAATGCATAAACCAATCCACCCAGACCTCGCTTTACGGCCTAGATACGTTCCAGGAAAGTTGGTCGTATAGCGAAAAAGCCGTATAACGAATCAATTATTTCTGCATTGTGATTTTCATTTGTTTCCCTTCTTAAACGAAGTGAAACCCATAAGTTGTTTTATTGTTAGCCAAATCCGACCTTGTTAGTGCAAATTGGGGTAAGTTATCACATGGCCAACAGTTATCACATTACAGCACTTTTTTTGGTCCGTATAACGAAGCATTGTGGGCCGTAAATCGAAAAAGTGCCATAATTAAAAAAGGCCTTTATAGCGAAAGTCCGTTAGGTGTATTGTATGTTATTATTTTATGGCCCACATTAACCTAAACGCATCGGTAAACCAAGATTGAATGAATTTTTGACAGCACAGTAACCTCGAAATTGATCAAACACCATATCCCCATACTAGGGCAAACATAGACAGGTCAAGCAAGACTAATTCGTGTCAATACCACACCAACTGTCCAACTTTAAAGACAGCTTGGATGGAGTTCACACAATACAGAGGCAAACTAACAGTATCCTCTCAAAATATCAGACTTTATCTACAAATATAAATAATGTCACTATATCATACGAGTACTTCAAAATATCGCTACAAGCACATACTGAGAAATTTAAGGGCATTTTAAGCAGAACTTTAATGGTATATAGACTGATATGATGCATCATATCTATACTTTCATCCTGTGTACTAACCCGTTAGACAACGTTATTATCAGAATAGATAGACCATACGTTTCCTGTCATACACATTCAACCGTTAACTGTCTGCACATTGTTTTAAAATTTTAATACGAAGGAGACAAACAATGACCCTTCGTCCAGTCTCCACTGGTCAACATTAACGTTTCCGTTCCGCCCAAGCAGTTAACGTCAAAGGTGAATTGCCCCTAATTTGCCAAAGATGCCATCCATTCCCATTGTTTCGTTGGTCCTGATGGAGTATGGACCTCGGTCATACTTGACCTACATTACCTCCACAGTCCCTCCCAATTAAGCCCCAAACTCGGGAACCCACCCCACACCCTGACCAAGCATCCATTTCCGAACCACTTGGGCACCAAATTGGTGTGGGGGGGAGGGGTCATTACGAAGGAAGGGACGATCATAAATCACCATCCCAAAGACCCTATCCATCCAAAGAAAAGAAGGTAAGTAGGATACCTCGTCTTGTGCATTCGTGTCGTATTGGCAGGGGTAGGTAGCTAGGGTAGGAGGTGAACCCGCCAAAAGTTCTGAAAAGAACACTTTACAAAGGTAGAAATGCACAGAGTGGAGCAGACAGAAAATATAAAAAAGTGACCAGGGAGCGAAGACCGCTCAGGCAGGTGAAATGGCGAGGCTGTCCACACTGGCACGACCTAGGAAATTTAAGGGAAGGTTTGCCGCCACGTGGGGGCGTTGAACCTATGTACGGAGGTCATTGGCGTCGAATGGGAAACGCGCGCCACCGGTTTAAAAAAAAAAAAAAAGAAAAAAGTCCATCAGTGGATTCTGAATGATGATGACTTTCAAACGAGTTTTAAGGAGGTGGAGGTACGTTGAAGAGAGACGGACGATAACACCTCTGAGGTAGATGGGGGTAAGTGAGGAGGGGGAGAGAAAGCACCATGGCGTTGGAACCGAAAACTGCTTCTTCCTCAATGTCCCGTTTCATTCCGTACCTCCAAGGGTTCAACAAGCCAGGAATTTTAGCAAAAACACTGGACCGACGGGAACAGCTACACGTGGAACGAAGCAGCCAATGAACTCTCGGGGGGCATTGCTCGTCCTGCCGGCATGCCTGCGGTCTTCCGGCTCGGGTTCAACTAGCTCTTCTTAGTTGGCATGACCATGGAAGCTGGGACATAGGAAGTTGGACGCCTGTGGAATTAGATCAGGACATACAGGTCTCTTCTCACTCAGGGAGCGCGCCACCTAAGCTGATACACCTTATAGATTTGTTCAACAATTTTCACAGATGGCGCTCGAGGCTGCCAAAAATTGTATTAACAAAGATTAATCTCCCAGATATATTGTATACAATGTTTCACTGTGCTTTCGCACTCTGAATGTAGCTCAGTGTTTTTCAACAACAAAAAAAAACCAATAACAATTCTTTAAGCTAATTGAACACATTTAACATTGATAAATGTATGCATGTCATCATTGAGAGTAGACATTTTTCATTACTGATAGTCGAAAGTTGTCCTCATTGAGCTATTTGAGAGTTGAAACTATTGACAAATGAAATTGTTCATCATTGAGAATCTAAATTTTTCATCATTGAGAATCTAAATTTTTCATCATTGAGAGTTGAAAATTTTCATCATTGAGAGTTGAAAATTTGTATCAACTTGAGAGAAAATATCTCTTTATAAACTTATTATGTCACGGTAATTTTAACGTTTTCTACAGCACTGTTATTGTACTTATCAAATGCATACATACACAACATATCATAGTGTGCATTCACTTTAATTCATCTATTATCATCATTATGGGCTCAAAGTCCGTTGGTGTCTATACGGTGAGTACTTCAGAATGGAAGTAATAATTTCTAAAAGTATTTAACGGTTTTTAGAAATCATTGATTGGTAGTTGGTGCCATGTGTTGGTATAAAATGCCAATATCTATAGCCAGGCCAGAGTTAACAATCCGTTTAAAGTAAACTTAATGATGTTATACATGAATAGAATATTTTAACTTGTTGTGTGTACATAATCGACACTATCCATGCATACAGTTTAAATTTTCTAAGTATATTTCTCATCAATGGCGTTTCAATTTATTTGAAAGCATTGACCCGGTTAGCAAAGTATATGTTCGAAACAGCTTTAGGCAACCTTGTGTTTGGTATAGATTTTTATCTTTTCTAAAATTTCTCTTTAATTATATGTTTATAAAACTCCCGTTTTTTACAGCAAGTAAGTAATACAAATATATCATACTTCTATAATAAACACTCTTAATCCGACCAAATCGGGTCTGCTAAGTTAATTAGAAAGCAGATTCTTATCTTGTAAATTTAAACCTACACTTGAGTGCAAAAAAATCGACTCACCTGCATGAATCAAGTAAAAATGTGTTTTTCTCAGCATGCAACCAAATGTCCGATTTAAAATCGGGAAAATGAGTTTTGTAGACTGTTTATAATTCGCCTAATTTTCAAAAAATTCCAGAAGCATCGTTGAAGCGAAAAATGTTGAACTTAAAGCAACCCAAATTTGCATTGTTTATGCCAATATACATCGTTGTACCCCTGTGGCTGTAAGTGTTTCTGAATGCAATTTGATTATCAGAGCTTAATAAACACATATCCAGGCATAGTGTTAATTAATGGTTTCTCGATAAAATGACCACTCCACCGGAAGTAGCCGCACGAGTTGCAGGCTATTCTCCAGAGAAATTCAGCAGAAATCTTTTTTACACTAGACGAATTATAAACAGGAATAAATTGTCTACAAAACACATTTTTCCGATTTTAAATCGGACGTTTGGTTGCTGAGAAAAACACATTTTTACTTGATTCATGCAGGTGAGTCGATTTTTTTTTGCACTCAAGTGTATATCTTCAGGTAATATATGATCAACACAGCCATACTGGAGACCAATATCAAATTTCAGAAAATTGACCTTCTAAGAAAATTGTCCTCGTTAAAATATAATATTATGTACACATATTGTCAATTGCAAACAAAAGCATATTTGCATGTTAATGGGTTTTATAAGGCTGATGGCCATAGTATAATATTCAGATTAAGCTAATCAACGATTTGATAAGCTTGACATGGTAACATTACAAATCCATTTTATTAATTATAAATTTATACAGTTTATTCTGTCTACTAAACATTAAACGGAGTTTAGTAGCCACAAAAAACTTGAAAAGTGACGTCGTTTAAACGAAAGAAATTTTAAAAGTTACTTCACCTTTCAGATAAGAATTCTTTCAAGTCTGAAACTTTTTTTTTACTTTCTTCTTGCGTTTCACTTTCACATTGGCCAACAACCGGCTTACACAAGAAGAAAAGTTACCTCGTGCGCATGACCATTTTGTGATGATTCTTGTGCGACTTGAACTGCTTTGAACTCACATGGCTGCAATGCGTTCAATGGAAAAGTACAAATCGACAACCGAAGAAAAGGTGGGAAAAAAATGATTAATAAGTGTCAGTAGGAAAATATACCGAGAAATTGAACACAATAAATCGGTTTCAATGGGTCGCAAGATGATCAATAGAGCAGACAAATCATACATATTTCTACAGCTATGTAAAGTGTCCAACAATAATATTGCCAAACTATTGTTATAGCCACCTGCTTGATCTTCTAAAAATGATAAAGTGCAGTAGATGTCACATTTATAAATTATTTAAATTTGACAATTTTATGCTGCTGTCAAGGGGAATTTAACCGTTAAATTGTTCCACGACTATTTTCAGAATTCTATCAATATGGCGATTTCAATTTTAAGGTCAATACACGTTAGTTGGATTCTCAACCACATTGTGAAATATGCTACATTTAAACTTTCAAATTTGTGATATTTGTTATTCACAAGTCATAAGTATATAAAAAGTAATTTCCAGGACCACTGCAAATAACTTCTTAAGTTTATTTTTTACACATTTTCAAATTTCAATGAGAAGTATAACAAATTTAGAAACTATATAGGTATTCAAAAAATACCTATT
>JAQGAE010005886.1:0-10748 GCA_034696685.1 Julus scandinavius
TTGGGGCAGCGGGGCAGCTTGGGGCAGCGGGGCAGCTTGGGGCAGCGGGGCAGCTTGGGAAAGCGGGGCAGCTTGGGGCAGCGGGGCAGCTTGGGGCAGCGGGGCAGCTTGGGGCAGCGGGGCAGCTTGGGACAGCGGGGCAGCTTGGGGCAGCGGGGCAGCTTGGGGCAGCGGGGCAGCTTGGGGCAGCGGGGCAGCTTGGGAAAGCGGGGCAGCTTGGGAAAGCGGGGCAGCTTGGGGCAGCGGGGCAGCTTGGGGCAGCGGGGCAGCTTGGGAAAGCGGGGCAGCTTGGGAAAGCGGGGCAGCTTGGGGCAGCGGGGCAGCTTGGGGCAGCGGGGCAGCTTAGGAAAGCGGGGCAGCTTGAGGCAGCGGTGCCAGCATCATGTTTTTCAAAATCCGTTCATCGTAACTCGGTCGTAAGTCTATGACTTCCTGTGCTACATGTGCATCTATTCACCGCTTTGCAATAACCGTCTTTCGACTTATGTTTTCACATCCCCATCTCTCCTCCACATGTATGTAGGCCCAATGCCCCAGTCCATCTTTTTCAACACAGTGAGTGTAGGCCTATATGAACTTTCTTATTGCCCATTAAACATGTGCCATAAAAATTTTACTAGTGCCTTAACAAATAGAAATTCCTTCCTCTTTTCAAAACATCGAGTCTTCTCATTTGAATATTTGGATGCTGCAGGGTGTGACAAAAAAAATCCAATTGCCATTTATAGGCTTATAGCTTTTCTTCAATCCCAGTTTTCATCTTATTTCAAGATGCTATTTTTAAATTGAAGACGCCATTATTTACATATGAAAAACACGTTTTCATCTTGCTGGCAGAGTATTAAACACGCATGGATGGAGCGCCCTATACGAGCTAAATTGGCATCTAAATTTGAAAGCCTGAGACAGCCCTAGTCACGTATAATTACGTTTGAAATCATTAAAATTGTCGATAAAAGCTCGAGTCGTTAATCAATAAACTCTTAACTTCATTCTTCGCAGAGTTTCAATCAACGTTTCTTCCTTTTTTTTCTTCCTCGAAGCAAAGATGTAATATTTTGTTACGTATATTCAACGTAGGGCTCTATTGCTTCTCAAAATGTCAAATCACTCGTCTAAAACCGCTTCAAACTCTACATTAATAAGGACACGTAGTACTTTATTGCTTGTCTAATCTCTAGTCAACATAACATATATAATGAACAGGTGCTCCAGGCTAAAAGTAATTATTAAAGTGAAATAACGCGTCATTACCTTATCAAGAAGTTGAGGAATACGTGTATGGACAAGAAAACTAAGTAGGCCTGCAGAAGATATCCCAATGCTATCATGGATGGTTGCTTGCTCTTGGGTCACCGTTATCACTTTTAAAAGATCACAAAAAATGGTTCCCAAAAATAATTTCGACTTTTACGAGATCATAAACCTGAATAAGCGTTCAACTAGACATCTAATGGCTATGCCGTTACGGTCAATAGACCACAGAGCCGGCATCTAGAAGACATGTCTTTCGAGGGATTGTCTAATACTGTAAAATTGACAAAAAGGTTTTTCTACAAAAGCTCCACCGCAATACACATAAGAAGCTCTGCACCACCTAAGTTCACCGTTATGCGCACAAGCTTCACTGTAATGCGCACAAGCTTCACCGTAATGCGCAAAAGCTTCACCGTAATGCGCACAAGCTTCACCGTAATGCGCACAAGCTTCTCCGTAACGCACACAAGCTTCACCGTAACGCACACAAGCTTCACTGCAGCACATATTCAAGCTTCACTGCAGTACACACAAGCTTCACCATAATGCACACAACCTTCACTGCAGTATACACAAGCTTCACCGTAACGCAAACAAGCTTCACCGTAACGCACACAAGCTTCATCGTAACGCACACAAGCTTCATCGTAATGCACACAAGCTTCACCGTAACGCACACAAGCTTCACCATAACGCACACAAGCTTCATTGCAGTATACTCAAGTTTCACTGCAGTATACACAAGCTTCACTGCAGTATGCACAAGCTTCACTGCAGTATGCACAAGCTTCACTGCAGTATGCACAAGCTTCACTGCAGTATGCACAAGCTTCACTGCAGTATACACAAGCTTCACTGCAGTATACACAAGCTTCACTGCAGTATACACAAGCTTCACTGCAATACACACAAGCTTTACCGCATAACACACGGGATTCACTGCAATACATAAAGCTTCACTTGAGTACACCCATATATGGCATACTTATCCATAACTGGTCATACATTGAAATGTTGAGTATTTTCTTTATGTCCATGCATAACAATGTGGATGCACGATCCTCTTTAAGTCAAATGTTTTATATAAATGTAAATATAAATACCCGATATACAAACATTGAGAATCATATATGGGACATAACATGGCATGTGTGGAAATTTTAAACTTGGGTCATTGCACTCAAAAGTTGTACCTAATTATTTTTCTTAAACAAGTTTTTTTTATATTAGACAACAAAAAATAAATATATAAAGTCTGTGGATAAATCTGCGGTTGTATGATTGGGAACCTAATATGGCTTCGTTCTCATTATCTTTTTTTCAAAAAAAAATACCCACTAAATATAAAAAAGAGTGAAAGATGGAAAAAACCGATTATGATAAACCTAAAGATAGAGGGAAACACATAAAAAAGTTGATATGACATGTGAGAATAAATCAAGAGGAAGAAAAGCATCGAAAATCGGAGAATAGAAAACATATAAAGTAGAAAAATGAAAGAAAGCCGTGTCATTCGAGTGCGGGGATCAAAAGTATAAATAAATGAAGATCATATTCGGAATCGCGGAACAAAAAATATTTCTTTTTATATCACAAAACAATGAGTAAATAAATAAAGATAAAAAAAGTTCTGTTGAACCCATTTTTATACAACATATATTGCCAGACAGAAGTCTGATGAATGTCATGGATTCAACAAAACTGCCCATGTGGAACAAGTTATATATGGGTTTATATGGGGGGAAAGCAATATATGAAAGAAAGTTAATTATACATTAAACAAAATAAAATTTAATCCATTACGCACAATACTCAGCAAAACACTAATTCCGTAATAAGCAAGACAGGCAAAGCCCTGTATAAGCTTTAACCAGTGTAAAACATACACAAATTCCTCTATCCGGGTACATCCGAGTGTACAATCGCTGGTTAGAAAAATTCCATCACAGGACCACATGCCTATATGTGTTTTTTCCAAATTCCCATATATGTCCACATACTACATATGTATGTCATATATATTCTTTGCATATATATAATGTCTCCACCCGGGTACTTCCGAGTGTGCAATCCGGAAGGTACATCTTGGTTGGAAAAATTACAATAGGACCTATATATGCTATACAATACCTATATATAATGCAGCTCCAAATTCACAGTCCAGCTCAAAAACAATTCATATTATGCCTATATATGGCATTTCCAAATTTCCGTATATGTATATATTATTTGAGCATATCCGTGTGTGCAATCCAAGGAGTAACATGTTAGTTCAAAAAATGGCATCATAGGACCACATGCCTATATGTGGCATTTCCAAATTCCCATATACTATGTGATATACAAGTATTCTTTGCACATATAATGTCTCCACTCAAGTACATTCGAGAACACAATCTGTGGGGAAATCCGGGCGGAAAAAATTCTGTGGGTTATATATGCTTTATTGTGCGTATACATTGTTATGTCCAAAGGACCAGTTATGCAAATAACGACAGCCAGGCACGTTGCATAACAACGAATTGAAACTTTTCATTCAACTTAATGTAAAAAACAGAACTTAAACACGCGGACAGCTGACTCGCCAGCCCCGAATAAAACCAACAGAAACACGACTCGAGCCCGAGCTCACACTATCTTGTGACCAACTTGGTTCACCCCCGAATCCGGACTGCCCTCTGGCATCCCACACTTCCCAGCAAAACTCGTAAGGAATGCTCGTCCACCCGGGGCAACAGAGAGGGCAACATATTCCACATTCCCACACATCGCACCCGCTCATTTGCATGCAGGCCAGGCCCGCCACCTGAACCCTCAACCCTGATTTTGGGATGCCTAACAACATATATGGCAGTTTCAATTTCCCATAAAAGCCATATTATGCCTATACAGGGTGTTTCAGCACTATGTTGCCAATCATTGTGTGCAAGTAGAATGGGTCCATACAAGCCATTTATGTTAATGTACAAATAGGGGGAATTGCCCGGTTAGGCTGCTGGAGGCCACTAAAGATCAATGCAGTCCCATTTTGGGCCCGATGTGTTTTGATTTGTAATTGGGTGATAAGCAAGTACAAGCCATTTCTGATGTTTATTCTGTTTATTGAAACAAGAGCAGAGATATTCATAAAAACTGTTCAAGGTGACGGCCACCAGCACCAATGCATGCGGTGCACCGATGGATAATGTTCTGCCTAACCCTCACAAGAATGCCAAGTGTTTGCTGCACAAATTCACAGGTAACTGATATCCGGGCAATTAAGTCCTCCACAGTCTCAACAGGTGTTTCAGAGACAAGGCTCCGCCGGTCGATTGCAACAAACGGGGCACGACATGGGTGTATCTGTGCAGGAAACCTCTCCTGGTACATTCTCCCAGCTTCCCTCGCATTCCCACTTGCTCCTCCGTACACAAGATGCATATCTGCAAGCTCAGCAAAGGTATATCGCTCCATGCTGTTAGTCTGAAATGAAACATGAACATGGTATGTGACATGCAATGGCAATCGTGAGAATGGCTAGTACAGCCTCCAGCACCCTAACCGGGCATTTCCGCCTACGGGTACATGAACATAAATGGCTTGTATGAACCCATTCTACATGCCCACAACATTTGGCAACATAGCGCTGAAACACCCTGCATATGGCATGTCCAAATTCCCATAATGTCCATAAATGTGTTATAAATGCTTTGCATATGCAATCCCGGTTGGAAAATTTTCATAGGACCATATGCTTATATGTGGAATTTCCAAATTCCCATATCTGACCATATGACACATACCCTTTGCATAAATGTCGTCTTCACACGGGTACATCCGAGTGCGCGAACCAAGGGTTACATCACCTCTTTGTACATCCCAATTGGAAAAAATTCAAACGACAATATTTATCATATTAGGTCCATATATGGAAATTTCCAAATGTACCCATACATGCGACACAAATTTGAACTTTACACGAATCTATGAATTTCAAAAGCATCACAGGTCCTTGTACGCACCGCAATCTATTATATGTATACACAAAGTTTACATTTATTATTCCAATATTAAGTTTTGTTCCTTGAGTTGGGACATTTGTCATTCTCTATTTTTTTCTTACTTTTTTTTGTCTCTCTTATCCAATATGTGAATTCCCACGCGAAAAGCAAAGTAAAAATAGATTGTACGTACAGCGCAATCGTTTCGCGACTCAAAGGGTCTTTTGCGATCAAAAATATCAAAAATAAGGAAGGGTTTTTTTGTTGATGTGAGACCAAATAATTCATAAGAAAAAAGCAAGAACAAAATGTTAAACAAGTAAGCTTCGTATCTTCGTACGCTACAAACAATGCTATCTGCCAAAATGTGTAATACCGTGAGATGTAACACGCGACAACGTCACTGACAAGAGGATACAACTGTTGAGAACCAAGATGACAATGAAATCAAAGGTGTTTTTACTTGGGTTTTCCTTATAAACTTCACATGATTTCTTTGTGTGCAGTTTTGAGGTATAAGCTGAAGAATCTAGGACAGTTGCTTCCGCTCACATTCTCCCCAATACAGCATTCTCCCGCTCAATTTCTCCATTGCACAACTTTCTCCCAAATGCATCATTCTACTCTGTACAACTCTCTCTCCATGCCTTAAAATTAATTCGTATTCACCATTTACAAAACTAAATTTATTGTAACAAATCATTATTTCCAAACCAGAAAAATATTTACTCTTTCTAATTTATTATTTTTAAATATGTAATTAAATCTCTATTAAAAACAATACATAGTATTTGAAGGGTACTTAACTATGTTATATTTTATACTTTATATTTAAAATCTAACCTAACCTAATGTTGTACATGAGAGAATGTTGTGTTAACTATGACTACTTAAATTTTTCTGTGATCCATTCATTTGCGCGAACATGGCAACTCCTAGCACGGAAGTTAAGGCCAAAACAATCGTGCCTTCAGCCAAAATCACTGTCCGCCAAATTCAGCAGTTGCAGTGAATTAATATGCACACAATTTGTCCGGAATTAGGAGAGATAAACTCCGCAAGCCAGGTGGGACTATAATGACAAGGTATTTATTATACGTACACCTTGCGAAGCGAAAGAGCTTATTCGACTGCTCTTCCTTTTCTTGCAAAAGCGGGTGCAAACATTGGAAGAGAAAAATCAGGCGATACACCGTTGAAAACCAATAAAAATTTAAGCCACCCCTTTCCTTATCCCCTTTTGACTTACACCCCTCTAACTTTTCCAGCATTGTATTCACTCCACACATCTTGACGTTCGGGCGCGTTTCCGCTCTGTACTCTTTGAGTGTTGTCAAATAAATAAATAAATAAACGTATCTCAATTCTTGGGGGGACCTGCCCGAACTTGGTAGGAAGCCGCTCCTCCACTCACCAACCTGTGACCTCAACCTTGAATTTTATCATTATCGATCCGAATGCCAAACATGCATTTCTACATTCCATATGCAAATCTATGCAAATGACATTGAATCACTATGCATTATGGGAAACTTGACAGGGATATAAGCACAGCCCAGGAACCCTGTCAGGTAATCTCTTTTTGACTTTAATTGCTGTCAAAAAGCCAGAGTGTCCGAAGTATCGTTGTCTCGGAACAAGATTCTTGTATTAAAGCCTGCCCTTAATTCTTTGCATCACATCTGCCTGAGAGAGAGTCCTTTCCTGAGTGCCTTGCAAGGGAGCACGAATGTGACCTACATCATTGGTCACAACTCTACTGATTTAAAAATCGATCAAATATCTCAACGACATATTTCAAAATAAGGAAATATTTCAACATTATCAAAAAAATCCCCTGAAAGAAATAAACCACCGTGCTCGAAATTGCTCAAAAATTGCTCCAAATGCCATAAAGTTGCAATTATAATAAATCACATTTGAAAAAACTTCTTTTCTTCGTTTTCTTTGAATTTTGGGAAGCAATTGTTGAATAACGCTGCTGGAGAGGATTGAGAAGACCATTGTTGGACATGGACAATAAATAATCGTCAAAGCTTCATTTAATAGAGGAAATTTTTTGACGTGATATAAAAGCGGCTCGCATTGCAATGGGATTTCGAAGAAAACCACAAAAAATATAAATGTGTAAAAATATGGAGATAAATAATGTATTTCAGTAAAAAATTATACATATATGGCTTATACAGTATACCAATTGGTTGTAAATATTGACATTTCAGTTTACCCACGGAACAAAATGTATATATGCGGCATTTTGCTCGTAAATGAACATACGACAGAAAGGACCATAGACAGACTGGACCCCAGTTCCGAGGAACGCCTTAAGTTAGCCATTACAGGAGGCCCAGCCAAATTATCACAACAAGACAAATTTTTTACTGTATGTGACCATATCAGAAATTTGATATACAGTATATGGAAATATATATGCCATCTACGCAGTATGCGGCTACAAGACCATACATTGGAGTATACGTGTCGATTTTTTGTTATGTCCATGCACATTTGAATACTTTCAGCAATTATCAAAATCCATGTTTCCTTCCATTAATAGATATAAAACGTCATACATGGCCACAGATGTTTTTAGAAATACATAGAGGATATCATGCATGTTTCACAATATTTCATATGTGACCGCAGAGTATTTTTCCACCCGGGTTTCGATACATAAAAGGCAATCAGAGACCCTAAATTGGTCAAAAAGGTTCAAATTTCCAAATAATTAGACAACATATCGGTATGGGACAGACCATTGATTGGATATTTGATAAGCACATTGAGGTCACTATTATTAAAGAGGATGGCATTGTATAAATACATTATTAAAACAGTGGTTCTCAAATTAGTTTACAGAGTGGGGAGCATTGAGACAATTTTTAGTAAAACATTTTTTGCACATTCAATATTTGTCTTACTGATTAAAAATGGTAAGGTTATGTGGTTTATACCAAGTGGTTGTATGTGAAAATTTTATGAAACAAATTCTGTACATTCAACTGTGAAATTTAAACTTTTGAAAAAAAAAAGTAGTGGAATGATGTCTCCATTTACCCCCACTCCTCCTGGGGTAAAATGAAACCCTTCACAAATTAGACAACATTATTCAAAAGATCATAATAACTTTTTCTTATCATTGGTAGACTGAAAAATGCACCATGTGCATCTTTTCAAAGTTTATCGAATTTACCAAATATAATGTGACATAAATTGTCCTCCATTTGCAGTTTGTACGTTTTATGCTAAATGCTAAATAAATGAAATATGTTCTTGATCTATGAGCAATTTTAGTAAATTCATGATAAGTTTAAATTCGAATAACCCATCTTCAGATACAAATATAACTCATTTCAATATATTTAAAAACTTTTGATGTAAAACAAACCCCAAGGTGGTCATCCGAGTTTTCAAAAAAATTAAAAAATTATCAAAAAAAATCCAAAATTAAATAAAAGCGTTTCCAAAACATTAGCAGTAACCCATGATTATGAATTTCCATTTCGTATAGTGCATACAATTTTATGATAATTAATCTACATAATGTACATATATTAAGCCTAGGGCAAAATATGCAAATATGAAATTTGTAAAAAAAAATGTGGTGTTTACGGTTTTGTCAATTTTTTGTTAGTTAAAAGCATCTTGATTGGAAAAACTGAATTTTCCCCTTAATTTACTTATTGATTTTATGCACCAAATATTAATTCATCCAGAAAGCACAGTTCACCATATTTATCCATGGTACTTGTTTTACAAGTACCAAAACTTATTACTGAATTTTTGGAAACAATCGTAAAATGTGGATACTTTGAGCTGTTTTTGGACAGCGAGGATTGGGCGTCTTTTAACCAGTCGTCGTTTTTTCCAGTTGGGCATTGGGGTAACTTTGGGCCAGTCATCGGTTTGTCCAGTTGGGACAGTGGGGTTACCTTTGGGGCAGTCATCAGTTGGCAAAGTTAGAACACTGGGGTTAACTTTGGACCAGTCATCGATTTGTCCAGTTGGGACAGTGGGGTTACCTTTGGGCCAGTCATCGGTTTGCAAAGTCAGAACACTGGGGTTAACTTTGGGCCAGTCATCGATTTGTCCAGTTGGGACAGTGGGGTTAACTTTGGTCCAGTCATCGGTTTGTCCAGTTGGGATAGTGGGGCTAACTTTGGGCCAGTCATCGGTTTGCAAAGTTAGAACACTGGGGTTAACTTTGGGCCAGTCATCGGTTTGTCCAGTTGGGACAGTGGGGTTAACTTTGGACCAGTCATCGGTTTGTCCAGTTGGGACAGTGGGGTTAACTTTGGGCCAGTCATCGGTTTGTCCGGCTGGGACAGTGGGGGTAACTTTTTGCCAGTCATCGGTTTGCACGACTGGGATAGTGGGGGTAATTTTGAGCCAGTCATCGTTTTGACTGGTTGGGACGGTGGGGGTAACATCCAAATGTGATAATGTGGGTAATTAACTTAAGAAAACCCACATGATTCCCCTCATGCTGGTGTAACTTAGGGACAGACTTTTCAGAGTTTTTAAAAAAAACACCAAAAACTAGCTAAAAGTATCCACATTTTACGATACATAAAAAATATATAAAAATGTAATTTAATATTAGAATAGCCTTCAAACTCCTAATACTAATAAGATGAGAAAACATTTAATATTATAAAGGCAGCTGTCACAATATTATCTCATGTATTTTTTATCGAATTAAACTTTTAACAGTCAACTGACATAAGATTATACGTATTAAACGCGATATGAGATTTCAATTGCTTGTTCAGTATAATTAGTATCAAATTTATTCATAAAGAAAATATTGTTTGACAATACAGAAAACAAGTATCAAAGTTGATTAAATTTAACCGGTAACTTTATCGCTGTTATTTATATCAAAAAAACAACAAACTGAAACTTAATCACAGTTATTTTTATCAAACAAGCAACAACCGATAATTAACAAAGCAATACAATGGCACTAGTTTCTAAAAAATATGGACAAGCATTTGTTGTATATAGAACTTTTGAAAACATCAAATGGCTAGTCTGTCCAGTTACCATGGTGCACATTGTCAGACTTGATAAAGAATTAAGCATATGAAAAAATCTGTCGCTATGGACAAATATCAAAACAGCAAAATTCATTCGGGAATTCTTGTATAGTATTTCATGAACAAAAATCACAAAACACATGTCATGTGTGCTTGCGAAGGAATTCAAGTAGAAAATATGCCAGAAGCAGGGATTTCTATTGTTACATCAAAAGGTCTAATAAATAAATATTAAGGCATCGGTAGAGAAAGTCATCATCGTATCTTAGGAACAGATTTTTTCTTCACTCTTATTATTGTGGAAGAATTTCATTAAATTACAAAAATATTGGTTAAACTTTGAATATTTAGCCCTAGTTTCAATAATGCCCTAAGAATATTGATATTTCCACATGAGTAGTATAAGAGAAGCCATTTCTGGCTCACTTTCTACTTCTTTTATTTAACTTTTTTTTTGTACATATCAATTTCT
>JAQGAE010005887.1:0-10747 GCA_034696685.1 Julus scandinavius
GCGTAGGGCAGCCAGATTTGTTAAGGGCAGTTATCGACATTCCGCGAGTGTGACAGAAATGCTCCACTCTCTAAATTAGGACACGTTGAGGTCCACACGCGAAAAGTTATCTGTGGTGTTATTCAAACGTTTTAATCTTTCTCTTAATTCAAATATATTAACGCCTAACGACCACTCTAGAAGTAGACAATCTATTAAACCATCCACATAGTATAACAGCACCACAGTTCGTCCGAGTGTCACCTGATCGCAGATTTAGGATGTTTTCATTCTTGCCTTTCTGCAACAAATGGCAAATGTTGACGAATTTGTGTTAAGTGATTAACGGTTGAAAAAAAAAATGTCCCATTCAAGGATAAAGCGCTGTTTTTAGATTTAACACTGGTTTAAAAAAAAAGGCAGTTTAATTTTTTCTTAAAAGACGATTAAAGTTAGTTATCCATGCCAAATTTTGCACAGCCTTCAACTGAACTTTTTTTTTCAAACTGTCTGAAATAAGATCTAGCACATTTAAATGAGTGTTTTGTTATCAAATTACATTATCAAATGGCCGTTGTGCACAGGTATGGCACACTAAAAACACATGACCGACACACTTTTAAAACTGTGACGTATGTTCATTTCGATTAATTTCGTGTATATGGCCGGCCAGTGGTCAAATGTCCTGTACATGGCTAGTCGTGGCCTTTCAAAGGCTAAATATGGCACATATATGTTGAGAAAAAGTACTCCATTCAAGAAGACTATTTTAAAAGAGTTCCACCTGGCACTTTGATCCCCCTAAGGCTGTTTCCCACCTGGCGAAAGTCGCGCACAACTCACAAGAAATCGTCCGCTAACTCAGGAAGTGGAGGTTCGCGCATGTGCAGTGGGTAGTGAGGCAAGCTCACATGACGTCATGAAAATCCGCCTCTACGGATGAATATATAACGAGTTGAAAAATGGATTTGACAGGATGGGGGAGTGGGTAGACAACTTTTTTTTTACTAGCAGCAGCATCTATACGGCAAAGTACACTTTTTCTGAAAAGCCAAAAACTCAAAAAAATCCGTAATGCCTTTATTTGGAAATGGAGAAGAAAGCCATTTTGCCATTGCTGTAAGAAATATGTAAGAGCACTGATGCATTTACAGAAGAGGATCTCTCACATATAGCTTAACACCAGGCGGCGGAACCAAACCTGGCAGCACTTACGAGAAGACTCTTGTATGCCGTTATCCCACTTTTCCATAACAGTACTTGTTCCAAGTGCAAATGTACTCCGATGCTGCTTAAGCCCTAGATTTAGACCCCCCACGCCTCCCAAGATGCCAACGAGTGCATCTTGTTTTTTTAAGCCACCCACGCATTTACCTTGTCACAATTAGCATTTGGCAAATCGTTGGTATTTTGTCCATCATCTGAAATTGTACGACGTTCATGGTTATAGGGAACACAGTTGGGAATTTCATCTTATCTGGGATCTAATCTAAAATTCTTCGTTCAAATCGAGTCTTTTAAAAGATTGAAACAAACGTATGTAACATCACTTTTGACAATGTTATACCAAATTACAAAAAGCGGGGGTATTTAAAACATACCTTTTTTAGGTTTTTTTGAATTGACCTCTCTATTCCTAGTACACCCATATCTCGTTATACGGCCTTTCGCTATAACAGCCGTTTTTTTTAATTATGTCACTGTTTTGATTTACGGCCCACGATGCTTTGTTATACGGTCAAAAAAATGCTGTAATTAAAGAAAGTGGCTAAAAAATGTGATAAGTAACCCCAGTTTGCACAAACAAGGTCGGATGTGGCTAACAATAAAACAAGTTATGGGTTTCACTGCGTTAAAAAAGGCAAAAAAATAAAAATCACAATGCAGAAAAAATTGATTCGTTATACGGCTTTTTTTTGCTATACGGCCAACTTTTCCATAACGTATCTAGGCCGTAAAGCGTGGTATGGGTGTACTTTGAAACCTTACACCAAAAGTTCATTGTTCCTATTGTTAATTCTAAAGTGTCTTTACCTACTGTTTGCATTCTGTCAGAGGACATGTTACCTTCAAAACTTGGATCTGGCTCAATCTCTTTGTCTTTGTCTCTACTTGTTTTTCCCCTTCCTCCAGGGTATTTCTTATTTTCAAATTTCCTATCATCAGGGTGTTTCCTATTCTCAATTTGTCCAAATACCATGTATATGATAGCTGATTAGTTTATACTGGATTCTTATAGAATAATTAGATTTTTAAGATGGCATATTTATAGATGCATTTTATTTTCAAGAAATCATAAGTACCTTTGATTACGAAGTCCTCCCGGGTGGTCAAGTTATAAAGAGTCGTATATACCTTACTATGTCCCATATAGTAGAACCTGTCTAAATGCATCCTGCGTAAATGAATAACCTCTCTAAAAGCATAAAATGTGCGAGTCCCGACTCAATGATTTAGTCTTTTATCATATGCCAACATATTATTTAAATAATTCAGTCACATTTTAACTTTACTGCGCTCGATACGGGCAAGCGCAACATATATGCCCACAAACTCCATTAAACCAGATGAAAACTGGCTAAAATCGGTCATGTACCGATTTTACCATATCCCATAATATCTGTTCCTAATGAGTTGCTCGTGTTGCCCATTAGTCTATTTCTTTGGTCCCAATTTGAAAAAGAGCACATCTCTCGTTATTTCTCGACTTTCTCTCTGGAAACTTGAAGTTGAGTTTGTGATGGAAAATTTAAGAGTAAAAAAGTTTACAAAATAAAAAAAAAATGTAGGCAGAGAGGGAAGGAGGGGTGTTAATTTGAGAGCCTGAAGCCCGGGCTAATGTAGGCCTATAAGGTACGCGTTTTGTGTATATAAAAACATGTCGTAAATTGTCTGGCAAATCAATTACGATCCAATTGCAGACTCGAAAAACGCATTGCCTAGCAGTTAGTTCGCTGTAAATATGAAGGATAATAACATGTCCCTTGCCAAGATTGCGGAGGGCAACGTGTTGCACACATATGGCACGCAAAATGACTAAGAAAAAGGAGAAACCCGGAAGTGGTGGCTCTGTTCCAGGTTCACAAATTGTTTTGCACCCCGCCTTCACCTGATGGGACACACGGGTACCAACCATCCGTGCCACCCCGCACACTGATGACAGAAACCTAATGTCAACTGAAAAAGGCCCTGGCAATGAACGCTTTTTATAGCCATCTACTCAATTAAGGTCGATATAGCCATGGTGATGAACAGTTTCCAACATTTTAAACTGTCCTTAAGGGGAATCAACAAAATGGCATGATTTGTTACATCTGCATTTTTGATTCACCCTGTATGGTCAACAAAATTGCATCTTTGATTCACCCTGTACGGGTCAACGAAAAGGGCATCTTTGATTCACCCTGTACTGTCAACAAAATGGCATCTTTGATTCACCCTGTACGGTCAACGAAATGGCATCTTTGATTCACCCTGTACTGTCAACAAAATACCATCTTTGATTCCCCCTGTCCTGGTCAACAAAATGGCATCTTTGATTCACCCTGTACTGTCAACAAAATGGCATCTTTGATTCACCCTGTACTGTCAACAAAATGGCATGATTTGTTACATCTGCATTTTTTATTCACCCTGTATGGTCAACAAAATGGCATCTTTGATTCACCCTGCATGGTCAACAAAATGGCATCTTTGGTTCGCCCTGTACGGTCAACAAATTGGCATCTTTGGTTCACCCTGTACGGTCAACAAAATGGCATCTTTGGTTCACCCTGTACGGATGCCGAAATGGAATCTTTGGTTCACCCTGTACTGTCAACAAAATGGCATCTTTGATTCACCCTGTACGGATGCCAAAATGACATCTTTGATTCACCCTGTACAGTAAACGAAATCGCATTTTTGATTCACCCTGTACGGATGCCAAATACGATATGTCAGTCACGTGTCTCATTTATCATTGTTTTCAGTTGTGTTTATGGGACGTTGCTATTTTCTTATCTAGTTTACAAGCAGTTTGACATGGATATCATTTTGATGATCATTCCCTGGAAGTATCAGAAATAATTTACTGAGAAAACTAAAAAGTGGGCCTGTTTTACACTTTGCGAGAATAGGATTACATCACCTGACATCACCGACAGATTTTCAGAAAAATAGGTACATCATGCCTAGGAAAAAAAAAGTTTTTAAACTTATCTACGATCACGAAATTGATTTCATCCTTGTCGAAAACCGATTTCAGCTAGGATGAAATCCATTCCTTGACCATAGCATTCAAAAACGTGGTGCAGAAAATATAGCAAACGTTCAAATTTCCACCATTTTTGTAGCATTTGGGTTAGGCCTAAGCTAAAATTGGTTTTGTGACTCGAAATCTCATTCCCAGACAAAATCTCGCATAACACGAGTTAGAGATGGAGAGTAGTAATGCAGCGGGAGTCAAATGAAAATACACGAGAGAGAGAGAAAGTTTAAAAAAAGGAGGATGAGGAAGCCCGAAAAGTTAGTCTCCTGATTTTGGCATGACTACAGGAGAATCGTCTCCTCAAAGTCTATGCATCTCCTTCGTCCAAAAAAAAAGGAAGAAATAGTCCTGACAAAGCGCCAAAAATTTGCCGAAATGAGAGAATATTTATTGAGAAAAAAAAAAGGAAAAAAAAGGGGGAAACGTGAGGAAGTTCCTCATGCATTCATGGAAGATGACTAGTGAGGGGAAAATGCCCTTGTTGATGATGGGAAATCCTTGGTTCACAAATAAGTAAAAGTTCATTCTACAAAAAGTGAACGGGAAATGCTGTAAGTATGGCAGAATGTTGTAACACATTTTGTGATAGTGACACACGAGGAGACTATGTGTGGGAAGGTGTGAATATAAAAATGTGTGAATGTGTTCAAATAAGGCATAAGAACAGAATCATGCCGTGTTATCACCAAAACAAGACAATAAAATGACAGCAAAATGCATAATACGTTCCGGAAAAGTTGGCCGTAAAGCGAAAATCCGTTTAACGAATCAATTACAGTGAAACCTCGGTTTACGAACTTAATCAGTTCCTTGACCCTGTTCGTGATCCAAATCCATTTTTCCCATTGCGTTCTTTGTCCTATTTTTTTTTTAAAACATGTTATGTGTTTTATGTGTGGAAATAATAGTCAGGAAATAAATATAACAGTAACATTAGAAGAACGCAGTTTAATATATACATATCCATGATTTCCAACATTATAGGAAATAAAAGACACCCACGTGGTGTCGTCAAGATGACGTTGCTGCGAATCAACTTCATTCGCACATTCTGTTTAAGAAATGTACTTTAACAAACATTGTTTCCATTTAGGAAAATGTGTATTTTTCTACTCTATTCTCTTGTTAATTATTTGATTTAAGTCTCAAATCGACGTCATCGATGGATTCTCATCCAATTGGCGTGGAGAAAACAAGAGACGAACTTTTGCCATATTTGCAATTGACAATTCAAATTAATATCGATTTTAATTTAAATCCTTGGAAATTTTAACACATTTTTGATGTTTCTCGTATTTAGTAAAACTTATCCGTAACAAAGATGTTCTGCTGAAACTAGTAAAACAAATGCAGAAACTCGGACCCTTGATCGGTGGTCCAGAGAAATGCGTTCGTGACCTGAAGCATCGTTCTTGAAGCGAAACAACACGTGGTGTTCGTAAACCGATTTGTTCGTAAACCGAGGTTCCACTGTATGGCAATACACTGTATAAGATTGACTAATTTTATGTTTAAAATGGTTGTGATCATACATGCGCACAACAGAATCAAACCTATTAGGTCTGGGAAAACATGTTTAAGGGACGTTTATGGGTTGAATTTCTCGGAAAATTCAGTTATTTAGACTAATTTGGCGCCTGTAGCAATTCGTTGCGAAATGCAATGGCTGCCTGTGATCTCGGTCTGAAGCCAGTTTTGCAATTGGAAGTGTTGGTTAGTGTCAATCAGCGTCTGGATTTGTTTACGGATATAGCATAGGCAAACAAATCGACCTTGCCCGTTTCAATGTTACAATGACGTCACGAGAGTTCACTGACAACTTGAAAAGACTGGAAATCCAATAGACCAATAGGCTTATCAAAAAACCGAAAATGAAGCATTTGCTCGTATGTTCAATCTTTCAAACGATATTTTGAAAAGATTGGTTTTTGCTATTACAGTGGAACTTCGGTTTACGAACGTCTCTGTCTACGAACAAATCGGTCTACGAATGCCATTTGTTGCTTCGCTTCACGAACGCTGCTTCAGTTCACGAACACATTTCTCTGGACAACCGATCAAAGGTCCGAGTTTCTGCAATTGTTTTACTAGTTCCAGCAGAACATCTTTGTTACGGATAAGTTTTACTAAATACGAGAAACATGAAAAATGTGTTATAATTTCCGAGGATTCAAATTAAAAACTATATTAGTTTCGAGGATATACTAGCCTCAATTGGAAATATGGCAAAAGTTCGTCTCTTGTTTTCTCCATGCCAATTGCAGATGGAGTGGATTTGTATCCATCGATGACATAGATTTGAGACTTAAATCATATAATTAATAAGAAAATAGAGTAGAATAATACACATTTTCCTAATGAAAACAATGTTTGTTAAAGTAAATTTTGAAAACAGAATGTGCGAATGAAGTTGATTCGCAGCAACGTCAGCATGACGACACCACGTGGTTGTCTGTATTTCCTATAATGTTGGAAATCATTAAACTGCTTTCTTCTAATATTACTCTTATATTTATTTCCTTTCTGCATATTAATTGCGATGGGAAAAACTGATTTGGACGACAAACTTTTCGGTTCATGAACAGGGTCAAGGAACGGTTTAAGTTCGTAAACCGAAGTTCCACTGTATTGACTAACTGTACGTTTGTTTTCGTTATGAAGTTATTTTCGAAGTTTTTCCATTATCAAAGTTTGTGGTGTTATAAACTTAACAACGTCATTAATAACTCTACTCGCAGACCTTTTTTTTTTTTTTTTTTTTGTGGCCTTAAGTGAAAATGTTTGTGCCATAGACTTGAAAATTGCTACAATTAAGTATGTGGGTTTCCAGCATGGTCATATATACATCCACACCATACATAAGTACCAAACTTCTTTCAAATCAATCCGAAATTTTTTTTTTTAGTTGGTGAATTTTGGTGTCAAATGGTAAAACGTGTGCTCTGTTATAGCCATTAGATAGACCTCACCGCCATATGGCAATGACAATATTTGTAGCCTTTCCAAGGCTTTAAATAACTAAAAAAAACTGTTTATGTATGCCGAATTAAGTGCAAAGTTTATATGCAACATGTAACGAAACTTTTTGCACTCCATAACACAAAAAAATAAGTTTAGGGCTTAAATCGGTAAGCCTAGACTAGACTGACATCCGAGAAGTGGTTTGCAAAAAGGATTATTATGGGATACAGTGGAATATCTAATTGATTTTTGCTGTATTTTGGCTCCTGTTTATGTATGCGGTCGAAAACGCTTCATCTAAAATCCTCTTCCAAAGTACATTTTTATTTTCTTATCGACCATGCCTTCTGAAAAAGGGGTTTTTTCATACGTTATCTCCGCACCTACTCCTGTGCTTCTTCTGGGAATATATGTTTCTTAAATCAACGTACTCGAAATTACGACGAAATGAGTTAATAGAATCTCGATAACAATTGCAGGGATCACGACAAGTACATTAATGGTGCAATTAGGAAATCACCAACATTTTACCATGTTTTTCTTCATCTGAACCGTGGATGCAGGGAGTGGGTGCTCCTCCATATGCAATGTACACGTTGTACTCATGTTCATCACAGGCAGCACATATAACGAAACGACTTACGTGGGAGATGTTGGTATAACTTCCAAATACGGTGGAACCTCGGTTTACGAACTTAATCCGTTCGTGAGCCGAATCAATTTTTCAAAATTGCTATTAATGGAAATCCAAATAATGCGTTCTTGTCCTAGAATTTTTTTTCCAACATGTTATGGCTTTATGTGTGGAAATAATACAGAAAGGAAATCGTCGGATTAGTTAAAAAGTGTTGTTTGTTAAGAATGAGCCAAAAAAAACAACTTTGGGCACCATGGTTAAAAATTCCATTTCAGAGACCTAATAAAGTCATAAATTGAACCTTAACTCACTAAGAATGAATATTCAGAATTGTTTTTCATGGTTTTGTAAAATTCCTCCTTAATTTTGTAAGAGATAACTCCATTTGTCAATAACCTTTAGATCGGTTGATTGACCACCGATCAAACTAATCCTACCCAAAACTACTTCTATGAAATTTGCTCGCCCTGTAAGTAATTTAATCGAAGTGTTTTATTTTATACAAATTATATTTCAATCGAACAAGTGCTGCTATTCAAATAGCTCTGCATTAGAACTTATTTATACAATAACCCTTATTAACCGTATTAAATTTACCTGCCATTAGATAGTATATATGCGCTCCATGCGTGCGTGTTCGTGAACTGAAGCATCGTTCGTGAAGCGAAACAACACATGGTGTTCGTAGACAGAGACGTTCGTAAACCAAGGTTTTCAACAATAAGTTATATGTGAACAATTTATTTTAACATCAAGAAGTGAAGAGAAGCCGAACTGAATTCCAATTTTACATAATTCCAAAGAAAGAACAATGGAATTCCTAAAAGCACGAGATTAAGAACAGCACGTGAATCGTCATTGAACTACACGAGAGTGGGACGTCACAGTCACGTGCGCAAGACGAAAACCAGCACGTGCATCTTCCTAGAAATGCACGTGACTGTGACGTCAACTGTATTTCAGTTTTAATTAGATAACCTTAGTCGAAATGTGACTACGATTACATTATGCAATTGCACATGTCGTAAATCTGCTTTTTTTTCGCCCCTCTAAGCATTTGCGACATTGCTGGTGGTCTACATTTGCATGCTTGAATTTACTGACATTGCCATTGAGAAGAAGTGCATACATTAAATGGGTCCACCCATTACGCACCACCACCAGCGAGTGGCGCTGCATGTTGTCCCCTCATCACCATTATAGAAGAAAAAACCGTCGCGATTACATAGGTTGACCTCGAAGTTGGTACAACAATAAAAAAATATTTGGGTAAAAAGTTAGCGGAAACTCTTTTGAGTCCCACATTCGTGTTTTGCATGACATCAAAATTTGTTAAAGCAGCTGGCGAATCTGTTAATCGCTCGACTGGCGACCTCCTGAGTTGAAGCACAACCAAAAAATTGTCACAAAAAAGACGGTGGTGTCAAGAAGGATCAGGGCTGCGATGATGTTCGCGTTAACAAAATGCAATTAGGGTCGTAGGAGAGCAATCAGAACGAGTGGGGCGTTGACAGAAAAGTGGCCAATGAAGAATTGCACTTCAAGAGCAGCGAACACGCGCCATTTTAGGCATTTTAGGCCTCCATCTTGGAACATCTAAGCATCAAATCTGCTTTGCTCAAGCAACAGTGGCTCAAATCGCATGAGCTTGAGACTGAACTGCGTCTCAAGTCTCAGATGCATACCACAGCTGCACAGAAAAATTGGCAAGACAAGCTCAAGACTGACAAGACAGCCAAATATAAGATTCGAGCTTGAGTTTAAGCTTGAGATGAAGTTAGAAGAGGCAAAGCTTGAGCTGCAGTTTGGTGAGCAACTGTGGTACGGGCTTAAGACTGAGGTCCTTACCACAGTTGCTCAACAAACGGAAGCTCTTCTATGCTACATCTCAAGTTTAAGCCAAATCTTGAGATGACACCCTGCCACAGTTACAGAGTCTCACATTTGGCTGTCTTGAGCATTTTTTTTTTGGGCAGCTGTGGTATGTATTAGAGACTTGAGACACAGCTCAAGCTCGTGTGAGTTGAGGTTTGTGTGGATGGAGCTTATAACATATATATAGACATTTGAAGAAAACAACTATAAAAATTGGTGATTATTCATAAAATGAATATTTCATAATCTGACATGAAGGCGTAAGTTGACCATTTTTGTTCATGATTTTTTTTTTTTTTTTTTTGTTATCCGGTCAAAACCACGTTTCTTCACCAGTCTTTCTTTTATTATTGTGTCCGTTATGTAAGATTGTTGGCCTCATAAATCGATGTTTCCCAATTTGTTGTCCACTGCCCTCAAAATGACAACGTTTTATAAAATGCGAGCACAACAATAGCAGCAGCACAGATTACTTTCTGTAATTCCGGCTATTAATTTCGATTTATATACGACTATTTATTTGGCCATTTTTCCACCGTTTAACGGGTCATTTTTGTTAAAGGGGGGCAAAGCGTTGGAACGTCATTTGAGATTATTATCAAGAATGCCGTTTTAAGTGAAGAATTAATCACGGATGACAAAATGCTGTAGGAAGTCATTCATATCACTCCCTGATAAAAACAGATCTTTGTGGTAAGGAATTTTTTAATCTGAACTACTTTTGAGCACATCATCTCATGTTCTTCGGCAGGATCCCGATGTGAACATGTATATATCATGTTTATTCTTTGAATGGCCCCACAGTACATGGCTTGAAAGGGCCATATTGAGCTATTGAAAGGTTCAAAGGTCATACATGGACTTCCAATTTCATTATGTGGGCTACATCTATACATGTGTAACCATATTTAACCTTTAAGGCCCGTAACGACAGTTACTCAACAAACATTTGGCTGTCTTGGATGTCAAGCCACATCACTTGTAAGCTGCATCTCAAGTAAATCTTGAGTTGCAGAGTCTTACCCGAGTACTACAGTTGCTCAAAT
>JAQGAE010005888.1:0-10747 GCA_034696685.1 Julus scandinavius
GGCCATTTTAAAAAGTATGTTAATATTTTTCTTTGATTAAATTCTTAAAAATGCTGTTTACAATGATGGGATTCGAAACCATGCCTCCTAAGAGACTGGTGCCTTAAACCAGCACCTTAGACCACTCAGCTATATTACCTTGTGGAAAACGATCTTACTGGTCATTATAAAATGTATGCTATTGTTTTCTTTTGATTGAATTCTTAAAAAAACACTGCTTGCAATGATGGAATTTGAACCCACGCCTCCAGATGGAGACTGGTACCTGAACACATTACCTGCCACATTACTTGGCAGTAAAGGTCTTACTGGCTATTTTAAAAAGCATGCTAATGTTTTTCTTTGATTAAAATCTTAAAAATGCTGTTGGCAATGAGTGGTTTCGACAACGCCTCCAAATGGAAACTGGTACCCGAAAACAGCACCATAGACCACTCGGCCACATTACCCGATGGGAAACGTTATTATTGATCATTTTCAAAAGTATGCTGATGTTTTCCTTTGATTGGATTCGAACCCATGCCTCCGAAGAGACTGGTGCCTTAAACCACTCAGCCACATTACCTTATGCAAAATGTTCTTACTGGTTTATGAAAATTATGCTAATGTTTTCCTTTAATTGAATTCTTAAAAATACTTTTTTTAATGACGAGATTCGAACCCAAGCCTCAAAATCACTGGTGCCTAAATCCAGTGCCTTTGACCACATATCTCTTTGTTAAACGACTGACAGCTTGTTTGGAAAATATGTGCTGTTGTTTCTGCTCAATTGAATTAAGAAAATCACTTTTTCATTTATGAATCACAAAAACTCTGTTTGATTTGCTCATACTTCGATTTTTTACCTCTTTTGTTTCTGATATTTTATTGGCAAATGTAATTTTAACTTCATCTTTCTCGTATTTATTTGATGACCATTGATTCAATTCGCATGTTTTATATTTTGAGAGCACTTATCAATGTATGGCGTCGAAATAACTTCGTGTTCAATTATTGACTGAAATGAATCTGAATTGTATTGTAATTAAAATCCTATTGTTGTCGAAGAGAGGTTTGGACCCATGGATTTCACTGCACAAATAACGCTGACAGGTTCGTCTAAAGTATGCAATGAATCATTTTGTGAAATGTTCACTATTTGCACTGGCGTAGGTCATTTCTTGAACGGTTGTTGATGTGAGGTTAAAGCAAGGTTCAAGTGGGTCTTAATGGAGATTTTCGGATGACGTGGCAATTGTTTTATCATTTTGTAACGAATGTCAATGTAACGCCGATTTAATTGATTTGTTTAGTTAATTGGAAGAGATGAACCGATAGATTTGGAAACTTAATTTCTTTCTACTGACAATTGACTATTTTCAAACTGTACAAATATTTAGGACGTCAGCGATAAAATACGGCATTTACCAGAGTAATTAAAATATGTGAAATACCCATGGTCAGCTATATTTCCAATGACGTTTACTGCTTTTACATTCAATTTAATTGAACTCAGTACCCTACATTTAGCAATTAAATGCCATATGGTAGGGGGATCGTATCCAATCATTTCATTAGAATTCCCCTTTCGTCAGTAGCGACTTAGACATCATTGTTAAATTGAAATTTTACTAAATCTAGACTTTCGGAAGGATGGACTAATGGTAAGCATCCGTCTTGTCAATAAGCTCTGTCAAAGGATTTGAGTGATTATACTATGTCTACTCCTATAGTGGTCGTTAGGTGTTACAATATGGGGAAACAAGATGTGAATTACAATTAAGATTTTTTAATTTAAAGGGATCGAAACAGTGCCCTTTTTACTAAAAACGTTGTTCAGTATCTTGTTTCGAAGTGGCGTGGTTTGTTTCATGAAGGCATTACAAACGCCTTATTAATAATTTAAAAAAAGAAAATCAAAACATTTATTGTATACTCGTATTATGCAATAGTTTTTGTTTGCTTGTATTTTCATCACGGAAAACCAAAACAAAAGTCTGCAAAATGTATGTATCATCTAAAAAATGTAAAATCAATAGGGCAGCTAAAACAATTTCAAAAAGTTTTACAAAAATGGCGCTTTCAAATGGCGGCACCACCTAAGTTAATTCTGGTCGATTTTTCGTTGAACCGTGCTAAACAAGCTTTGCGAAGAAATGTTGACTGTATTTGAAACAAGAACAATCCATAACCTAATTTGTTTGGATTGATTCACTGTTTGGAAACATCAGTGAGAGGAAATTTGAAAATATATCGGAAAAAATACAAGTAATATCAGTCTCACAATGCACGTATTGTCTTTTGGTTTTCCTATAGCATTAGGGTCTATAGTCTTTAATTGAAGAAAACGCAGCGAAGCTTTGAGGGGTGAAGCTTTGAAATGTGTAACCCATTCAATATTTCAAAATTTATCATAAAATGAGATCTCTCTCAGCTTCTAGTTGTAAATATCCTGAGTTTTGAAGGCGTATTGGATTTCTTTGTCGTTTAAAAATGTGTTTCGTCAGCGCATTAATCGGATAGTTCAAGTGGATAAATTGTACCGTGAGCGAGACAGGAAATTGATTCATATATAACAAGGTACATTGGGATGTAAGCGGAAAACTCATCTTCAGTAATATACAGTATAGACAAGCATTTGTGAAAAGGGAAGCTCCATACAATCTCACAAAGCTATGAAGCGAATGTTTCGGCAAAAATTTCCCATGTTTTAAGCAATTAAAAAATACTGTGTGCATTGTGCATGCAAAATATTAAGTTAAAATGTTTCTATTTAAATTCCATGTCCTCAATGTTTCACAAACAATGACTGTTTTTATGTTTAACTTTTCAGTTTGCGATTTGAAAGGGCTCTCACATATTGTCTAATTTCTTAATATTATTATTTTTTTTAAATTAAATAATGTACAGTAAATAGCTTTTCGATTCAATACTGGGCATGCCTTACTAATATAATTTAATACGAGAGTAATAAAACCACAGTAACACAGTTTAGTAAAATCCAATATAACCCATTGAGGTTAAGTCACACCATGGATAAAAACATAAAATAGTTTACTGCTAAATTCTGCTAAAGGTTGACTTATTGTGATGAGACAATTTGACACACCAAAGATAACAACAGAACATTCATATCATGTTATAAATAAAAAGATAACTAAATAATAATATGTAATTTTCTCTATATGATATGCATAATCAGCCCATTAATTGATATTCAATTTTATAAGATGAATTATGCTTATTCATAAACATGACTTTAAACAAAAATGTCTTGCTTTTTTGTAGTTTTCGTATTTACATTTCTGCGTCATGCAATAAGTCATTAATGTTTTAACTTATTTGCTAAAGTCAGTTAATTTTTAAACCTACTGTTATACATATATAGTTGCAACCCACACATTATTCGATATTATATAGCACATTATATGTCTGCAATATACATATAATGTTCAAAATCAGGTCGTTTATTGTGTGCAGTTTGTATATTGGCATTGCAGTTACTGTTGATAATGTACACTTGTTGGGGTAGTAAAAAATGTAATTTTGGGCCACTTTCCTCTACATATAATGTATATAAAGATATACAATGTTCATTATAATTCGTATGAAACGTATACTGATTTGATGTACCCTATATACTCGTAGAACAAAAGGCTGTTTTTCATCGGACATTTCATTATTTTCATTTGTGTTCAACGCGTTGCTATAGACATTTAGTGTGGGGTGTGAAATTGGTATTTCAGCTTCATATTTTATTGTTTCTGTAATTGAAAAGTAGACTTCCGAAACGTTATTTATCTGTGGTGAGTATAGGGGCAGGTCAAGAGGGAAGCACTCGACATGGTATGGTTTTATAAAAAGGACGAATTCGTACGTATTTCCAATAACGATTTCGAGGAAATTTTATGGTTCGCCATTTGCATTAAATTCAGTGAATGTCGTACCACGTGTCCCTCTTGTCTTTTGCATTTATTGTTTTCGGCTAGGAATTTACGACACTTAGCTAAGAGATGCCGGCGATGAAATTGGAGGTTTTATCGGAAATTGGGAGACGTTAATTTGTTTTCTCATTAGCAAGCAGTGTTAATTACCGAGAAAATCACTATAGAAAAAAAAATTAAAGGAAGAGCCAAATAAATGGCGTACGCAAATCTCTCTCGTCATTTGCATAAAACTGTCGTATTTGTGGAGTGGATCACCTAAGCTCGAAATTCGTACTAGCTAGTTCCGTGAAATTATCACTTGGTGGCGTAGGCAGCGAGTAATGTTCCCAAACTTGAATTTCACAAATGTTTATTACACTGAAAACTCAAAATGTGCAAAAAAGCACACCAAATTTGTAAAAAAGTTGCGCACACATAAGATGTAAAATTACCTATTTTTATATGCAATATAACACATTTGAATGTCAAAATGCACAGTAGTGTATTGTCAAAACACACTACTGTGCATTTTGACATATAAAAATAGGTAATTTTACACATTTATGTGTGCGCAACTTTTTTACACATTTTGGTGTGCTTTTTTGCACATTTTGAGTTTTCAGTGTACAAGTAAAGGCTTTTGTAAGATTCATTTAAATTTCATATATATACTATGCTGCACACCAAGACATGCTGGGTTGTAATCTACTTAAATTTCATATAATAAGGCATGCCAAGACATGATCAAGTTTACTCTGGAGCCCCTGTTGTAGTTTCTTTACGCCAGATGGCATCTTCAGAAAGCGTGCTTACAGCACCATGTCCTCGCCATACTTTTGATGAGGGTTGAACTTGACAGTATGGATTTTTGTAGTGAGAAACAAGTGAAGCGTGCAGCGTGGACCGCCGTACGCATCAGTCACTTGCATAATGGTGAAATTGCGGATGAAAAGGATGCTGAATGTTAAGTACAGAACACTCGATTAAGCTAATTAAAATTAGAAGCAGAGAATCGTAGAAAGGATAATAGTACACCCGCGGAAGCATTCTTTGGACGTCCAACGGCGAGTCTCCTGTTTTCCTCCGCTTTGTTCAGACGCAAACACGCGTGGTCAGGCGTCGACGAAAAGGTATATGACCAGTCTGGCATGTTCAAACGCAGTCTAACGTGTTGCGAGACATCTTGCTTATTTAATTCACTCAAATCTACATCTCCTGCTGCAATTACAGCGCATCGTATATGCTTTCCTCTTAATTAAATTGGGAAGTCTGGATTTGTTTTCAATTTAACATTTTGGTTGCCACAGAAACTACTTAAAACAGTGTATAGTTCGCAAATGACTAGTTTTAGGTAGCAGTCGCCAATGGTGGACTGAATTAGTATGATGACACATCCGTTTACCTTAAATGTTAAAGTTTTGTTATAGTATATGACTGTATACTGCACTTTTTTACGGTTTAATTAAGAGGGATCACAGCCCTATCTTTTTCAATGCGTCGGACTTGCGAAGATACTCACAGTTAAATGAGGGAGGTTTGGTTGGGGGTGAGAATTGTTTGGGGTGGCTTGATAGGTCAGCAAGTGCATCGTATTGTTGTTTTTCACTTTGAAATGGTATAGATTTTTTTAAAATTAATAAGCAAGTTTGAAAAATGACCGTTATTTTGTACACGCTACCAGCAGGTGGAATTCCATGCATGGAATAGGCAAGTTGTGAGTGCAAACATTCAAATAATAATTTAATTTTAAAAAAAATCTACTATTTTAACGTAAAAAAGACACGAACATGACCTTGCTGATTTATAAAGCTATTTTAAACAATTTTTACTTTTATTTAATCTTTTTTTGTTTGACTGTGAGTGTCGTTGCAAATTTTCCCATTGAAAGGGATAATACTGTAATCCCCTTAAGTCGTGCTAGGTGAGATATGGTTAACGCTATTCGGGAGACCTGGGTTCAATTCCCGGGTCGCCAACCATGATTGTGGCTTTCGCAGTTTTCCAAAGTTGTTTCCATGCAGGCAAATGCCACAGATAATAAGCTACACGTTCAGTTAAGTTCAGATTAAACTAGCTTGTTATGGGGAAACTGAATCGTTATTAGCTTGTTCTGAATTTATAATTCACGTTGGCTACAGTAAATCTCTCCTATTAGTCAACGGTTATCTAATGGCAACTAGTATATACCATTTGCTCAACAATGCTCAATTTATTTTGTCATTTTATCCAATTAATAGAGTATAAATAACGCCCGTTAAGGTCGGATAAGAAGATAAAGCGACATAAAATTGAGTAATTATACTCTCGATTAGATTAGTTAAATGCTATTTGCGAATTCTGATAACAGCATCAAATTATCTTCAATTTTCAACACCATTGATGCTTGAAACTACTTGAGATAGCACATTTGCAATGAAACTACATTCTTCTTATTTTTCTAATTCAATAGAAATTAGTATCAGGACGTGAAAGTCAGTGCCGTTCAAGATAGTAAATTTTAAATTATTTAGGTAACCGGTGTTTGTGACTGCTCTTCTGTATGTTGACCTTCTTTGCCGTTAACAAGTGGGTTGGTCAGATGATCCAGATTTAGATACGCCACTGGTTCTTATTAGACATATAGGAACTTGTGCTACGTGAATGAATCCCAGGGACTTTATATTTCCGGTTGGTGGACTAACTGGAAGATGAGGGTTTTTTTTCAGTTGGCTTTTCATCTTACTTTTTAATATCAAAGTAGATTTTTTCCCGTATTTTCGCTCCGTTGGCCGGTGCATCTGAAAAGAGCATTCAGCTCTGGAGCTCAACAGATAAGATGTTTTTAGCCCTTTCTGAAACACGTAGTCAACGGTGACCATGGCAACGCGCGTGAATGGCGTGGCAAAAGCCAACTTATCATATCCGCGATTGACCATTGTCGTCTTTTTAATTAAAGGGCAGTGGTGTGTGGCCGAGGGTCCATTCGTTGGGAATACACGTGTCCTTTCAAAGAGAAGAAAAACTTGGTTTTTTTTCCTTATCCCCATTCCCCCAATGGCCGTCCCGACCCTTCAATGTCCGAGTACGTGATGCATGTATTGCTACTGATTTCATTTCGACTAACATTTCAGTGATTTCACGTAGACTTTTGGGCTTTTGAAGCTTCCTCATCCCACAACCCATTATATCCCATTAAGTCTCACTTTTCTATACTGTAACTTGTCATGAACATCTTGAACGTTCTGCAACGTCAACAATAAGTAAAATCACAGCGTGCGTTTATCAAAAGTTCACTATTGCCAACGTGTATTAAAGTTTCCAGATAAATTTGCAACAAGAAAAAAAAAATACTGGCAGCGGTGGGATTCGAACCCACGCCCCCGAAGAGACTGGTGCCTAAAACCAGCGCCTTAGACCGCTCGGCCACGCTACCTTCACACGCTGACAACTCGTGAACATAAGCCGCAATGCTAAAAATAAAAAAAGAAGGTTCGACATGGTTTGAAAAATCTTTTGTCTCTGATCAGGTAAATTTTTCAACCTTAACATTGAAAGCCGTTTGCAAAATAATGTATTTTTGTAATTTTTACATACAGGGATTAAATATGGATGGTCACGCAAATAATTCTATCCACGCAAAAAATGAATCCTCTAAAAATGTAAAGGATGTTTCAATCTACACATGTACGAGTTATGCATTTCCTGTCTATATAGTATATTATTCTTGGGAAATTAGTCATTATGGAAATTAATTAGCGAAATTAACAAACTGAATGTTCATTACAGATTGATTTAACATACGTCTATACGTAACGACGCTTCAAATAAATGTCATTAGGATGCATTAGTGCCGGTCACAGGTCACGAAATTAATTATAGTCGATTACAAATTAACACATTTGCATAAAATCGGTTGAAATATGTGAAAAGTCCTGAAGAGGGCGCATATTTCAACCGATTTTTTTGGCAAATTCGTTTTTAATCGGCTAAAATTAATTGTACGACTCTCATAACTCCCTTAGCACATTGCATCGTTACGAAATTTGCCTGTGCTTTCTACAAAGAATCCAGAAGAAATTAATAACAGGTAGGCTAGAATTAGTTTACTGACAATCCCTATTGCTATTTTGAATCCAAAGTTAAACTTTTGGGAAACAAATTTTTGCATTGGTATAAAAGATACAAATATTAATTATTATTAACAATTTGACACTAATATGCATAACACATGCCAGTATTATGGGTATAGGAGAAATACAGTTTTCAAAATGGAGCACTGGAGGCTTGACGCTATACATAAATAGTATCTGCAGGTGGTGTTGAATTCGATAAATACAAATGGCTTAATCCTGAATAATACACATTTTCTGTATTCCATAAAATAAAGTAATTTCAACGAACATTGTATTTGTAAGCATCTGACATTGGATTGGATTTCGTAGTTTTTCCTTTGAGATGGATCATATGCTCCCCCTAGGAACCGATAGTTGAATTATTCATATTACACGTTGGTTTTTAAAAAGTAATGTTATGATCATCTTTCACAAGCTGCTTTCAAAATATAGAGATCTTAAAAATGTAATGTTTTGCATTGCATTTTGTTTTTATGAACGCGCTAATACAGTCGATGAAGAAAAAAACCTCAAATATATGGAGGAATATAAAGCCTCATGGGCGTTTTGAAATCTTTCCCGAATTCATAAAATCTTACTTAACTACGTTTTTAACACTGCAATCTCGGAAATGATATGTTGTTTCATTACGACTTAATGCCGTTGTACCATTCCTATAAGTTAATCTTCAGTCGGGTTCCTTATAATTCCGTCACGTGATCTTTTCAAAATGGTGAATTTCATCTCGGTTCTCAAACATGACTGAAATCATCTTCGAGGCAATATCCATGTTTACAAAAATCATATTTCTTTTAAAGTCCAGAGGGAAATCAATGTTGGTTTGTCCGATAGCATCGTTCGTTGACTTATTGACTCGTTTAGTGATCACTGCGCATGCGTCGATGACCGCAGCGCCCCATAGGTGTTACATTTAAAAGTGTTGATGTTGACCAAGAATTGAAAAGTATGGTCATTAAACTCTTTTCCATCTTAATACTGTATACGTGTGAAATCAATACGATGATTTCGGGTTATTTGGGACCAACATGTTGTTGTCACTATGTGTCTCAATTATCGGAATCCACTGAATTTCCTCATTCAGCACGAGTAGCCAGTAGCGAGATATTTTATGTAAAATAAAGCTTTCAAAGAGAAATTAATTTGGTCGCAGTTTGGATAAGTCTTGAGTAATGAACTTCTTCCTTGATTGATTTTCGGAATTGTTCCTCTGATCAAACCAAGAAAACGTAATTAAGAGCCATTGTGTTAGTCTTTGACTATAGGCCTAAGTCTGAGATGGTTTTAAGCCCCTGAGGACCTGTTTGTAAACACATTGTTGAATATCTGAGCGGGGGAAAAAAGAAACAAATAAATGAAAAAACGGCTTGACTGCACAAGACGCGCTTTTCTTGTGTTCATCAACAAATACTTAATGCCGTCTCAAACAACAGCCAATTGAGTTAGGGGCTTAACTGAAGTTTGACAAACTTCGTTAGCTCTGATAGTGAAGGTTGGATTGCCAACAAAAGCCCTTGGAAAAACGAGAAAATATATGTTAACGCGCCATCCAGAATATATACAAAGCAGTTCAACACCCCCTGGTGGAGTATGAAACTTTAGCATGGGATCTCCATAATAACAGCACGTGGAAACTTGTTAAATGCTATTTATGCCACCAGGGAGTGCTGAACCGGAATAAGGCTTAATTGACGCGTTTTCCATGTAAACTGGTTTGTTTATTGTTTTACAGAAAATGTTTTGCTAATTTTTAGGCACTCGAATCATGATTTTATTGTGATTTTTGACTTGGAAAAACATCGCTATTAATAATCTTAAAAATGTGTTATTGTTGGATATATTTTCCGATTACTGTTAATATGAGACATAAGATAATATTTTGTTTTCAATAGATAACATATTTATGAACAATTAAAAACAAGAAGCCAGAGTCGCAGTTGGAGCGATTAAAAAAAGACGTGTCCAAAATTCCTTCAAAAATTGACCTGAATAGGAATAAGGATCCAACGATTGTCAATGTGAATTTGATGGGTTTACATGATACGTATAAATCTGTAAATATACTTAGACAAAAAAGAATATTTAACAATGTTATCTATTTTCGGCTATGTCATGGTATGTGTTTCCGTGGTGTAGTGGTTATCACATCCGCCTAACACGCGGAAGGTCCCCGGTTCGATCCCGGGCGGAAACACTTTTTTTAAAAAATTATTATTATATTAATTTATTATTATTGAAACTCTTTTTTAAATTACTCTAAACACCTAATAAAAATTAAAATTGAATTCGCAAAGTTTTTAAATTTATAAACACTGCAATGCTCCTACCATTACCTATATAGTGTATTCTATAACTACAACTTTCCGTCGGCCCTATAAAATGCTCCACGTCATGGTATACAGGTATTTGTAGGAGCATATGCCCAGAAAACAATTTTACGTTTGATGTTTACCAAAAGTTTGCTGAAACCTCTGGCAAAAAAACAGGTGCAAAAATGTTTTCACAAAAATGTTTCCAAAAACTTATTTTCATTTAGTATATTCGATCGGCAATTTTAACTTAGTAATTAATCTAATATCACTATAAATCTATTTCACAAAGGTATATTCTATGTTTTTGATCCAAAATATGTTAATCGCAAGTTTAAAAAAAAAAATGTTTCCGCCCGGGATCGAACCGGGGACCTTCCGCGTGTTAGGCGGATGTGATAACCACTACACCACGGAAACACAT
>JAQGAE010005889.1:0-10747 GCA_034696685.1 Julus scandinavius
TACCAAGAAGCCGAGAAGCCGAGTTCCTAGCCGAGAAGATATCTTCCGGTAATACTGCCGTATTACCAAGAAGCCGATAAGCCGAGTTCCTAGCCGAGAAGCCGAGTTCCTAGCCGAGAAGATATCTTCCGGTAATACTGCCGTATTACTAAGAAGCCGAGAAGCCGAGTTCCTAGCCGAGAAGATATCTTCCGGTAATACTGCCGTATTACCGGAAGATATCTTCTCGGCAAGCAAGTTCACCGCAATATGGTTCCGTAATTTCAAGATGGAGGAATTTCCACAGAAATTTATCAACCCTGTTTGTGATACTTTGATTAATCTGTACATTTGGGAATCTGAAATTAACAGCGGAGTAATTCCAGCGGGAAAGTATACGAATTGCACCAAATTGACACATTTGGAAATACGGCGATGCGGCATACGTACGATTTCACCAAATGCTTTTCAAGGTTTGGATAACTTGCAAGATTTAAGGCTTGGCAGCAACAAAATTACAACTTTGGATGTAGGAACTTTCAATGGACTCAACAAGCTCACTCGTCTTGACCTTACCGCTAACAAACTGGAGTCCGTAGAAGAAGGGATGTTTGAATCCATCGCAAACACCATCATAGACCTACTTTTGCATGGTAAAACACATTTTAATACATTTTGCTTTTTCAAATTAATAAACATAAATAAAAATTTATGTATGAAAATCACATATCCCTGCTATTAATTGTGCAGCTAGTGCACATATTTTATGGATACTCATAATGCCTGATGATGTCGACGTTATATTGGATATCCTTGTCGATAGATTAAAATTATTATGGATATATATCTATGATTGTGGATTGAAGCATTATGGATATCCATTTTAATGGATGAAATTAATGTGGATATCCATTGCAATGGATAAAGTTTTTATGGATATCAAATACAATGGATAGTTTTTATGGATATCCATCATGATGGCTCAAATTTAAATGAATATCCATAATAATGGATGAAAGTATAATGGATATCCATAAGAATCCATTTGATTTTTGTGGATATCCATACATCCATGTAAGGATTTTTCCTCTGGGGATGCACAAACTGTTGTAGATTTTATATGAAAAACTTTGAAAAAGCTGATTGGAAAATATATATCTAAAATTTTGAGGAATTTATTTTGCAGGTAATCCACTTCATTGCAATTGTTCACTAACCTGGCTGCAAGGTTGGTTAAAAGAACAGAAATCAAAGAAACCTAATTTCAACAGTAATTATCCAACTATAACCTGCCATAAATTGATGGAAGGGGACTTTACAGAACTGAACTTTTGTGACAAGTCCATCCCTACACCAGATTCACTTACAGAAGCAACACCGTCAACCCAAATGCAACAGCCACCAAAATCGCAGTGTAAAGTTGAAGAAGTTGTCACCCTGTTGTCAGAATTGATGACAACTCTGCTAGACGAGGCCGCTTGTTATTCTATGAAAGAATACTCTGATAAAGATATAATGTTGAAGTTGAGATCTGTACTAGAGGTAAAAAAATCGATCATGTTGTTTGAATCAAAACGTGGGAATAAAAATGTTTGCCAATTTTACTAACAAATATGACAGTGGTTTTAACCGATTAAGAAAGTGATTTCTCTTCGTTTCATTGAGGAAAAAAATTGTATTCAAAATATATGGTGTGCCGTGTCCATTTACGCTTGGCAAGAATTTTAAGTGTCATTTTGTGTGCCATGAGTTGAAAAAGTTGAAAACACTGATTTATCGAAATTTACGTTCCAAAATTCCTTCGTTCGAACTTTCCGTTCCAAATTTCCTTCGTTCGAACTTTCCGTTCCAAATTTCCTTCGTTCGAACTTTCCGTTCCAAAATTCCTTCGTTCGAACTTTCCGTTCCAAATTTCCTTCGTTCGAACTTTCCATTCGAAATCTAACATTTCCATTCAATTTTTAAAGCTCAACCAATAAATGGCCTAAGAAGTTACTTTTATTTACCATTTCTACTTTTCCCCCCCTTTTTATTCTATATAAATGCTATCAAAGAGGGTACATATTTATTTCTCTTATAAATCACATGTATGTACGTATTTAAGCACATGTAAAAGCAACATATCCATATACCTATATATTGCCAATTCTAATGGCAATAACGACTATAATGATAATAAGGAGATGTAATTGATGGCGGCCATTTTTTTTCCTTTTTGCATCCCAACATCTCTTCATCATCCGTACATAATAAAAAGCCATTTCCACGGGCTTCTTATGAAATAGGCTTATATATAAGCCTATTTCCGCCATTATAGCAGGCCTATCCATTTCGTTTCTTTTTTTTATATATTTATAAAAGGCATTAGTAGCCAAAGTATATACAGAAGAAGAAGAAAAAGAGGAGGAGGAGGAATCGCATTTTGGAAATATGGGGAAATGATTAACACTCGCGTATCACATTCCTATGACATTAAATCGCACTAGTGGCTGATTTCTGGCTTCTAATTTAATGCGTATATATTTTACACTTTTGCCGTTGCAATGAGGATCGTTAAAGGCCATTAATGAAGAGCGCCGTACCTTCGTTTCCACTATTAATGCACGTTTGCCATTGTACAAATGATAATGGTAATGGAAGGTTGGTATTAAAACGCGCATTTATGATTATTTATACCTTTTAGTGGGACTTGTACTACTCCCATGACAATCGTCGATTCCCTTTCATTTATATTTATACATTCTTAAAAAATATATATATTTATAGGATGCATTGAGAGGGGAAATTACGAGCTTTTTATATAATTCTTAATTCATTTTTCGTAAAGAAGAAAAAAACGAGGGGGAGTAAACCCCCCATCACTTCACCTTATTCCTTCATCACTCCCCCACACACACACAGAAGGAAAAAAACGAAAATATTGTTATAAAAGAGAAAATTAACTGTTTGGAAACAAGAAAGAAAAGCATCGAGTGTATACGCCTAACGAGCCTTAGAAAAGCAGTTTGAAAAACATCAGATTTTTCGAAATTTAATGGAAACGAGCCTTTTATTCAATAGAAAATAAGAATTTGGAATAATTTACACTATTTCGAACGTTTTATTAGAAAGGAACGAAGTTATGGTGAAATAGAACAGGGTTTAAGAATATTTTGGTGTTCTAGAATAACAACATTTGGAAGGGAAACTGCATGGTTCTAAAAAAAAAGGGCATTTTCAGAATGTAAACAGAATTTTAAGAACGAAACACTTTTTAGAATAAATAGAGAACAAAAATTGGAAGGGAGTGTTTTAGAACAAACTTTTCGAACGAAAAGAGGGTAAAGGATTTAATAGTTGTTTGAACGGTTTTTGTAAACGTTTTTGAAAGTTTTTAAAATGAGATCAAAAAGTTTTTGAGCCGTTTTAAAAAAAGTTGCAAGATCAATTTAAATAGATTTGAAAGTTTTTTGTATTAAAAATTTGAACAGTTTAAACAAAGGTCTCCAACAGTTTTTAAATAATTTTTAAAAAAGGTTTGAAGAGCTTTCAAAAGTTTAAAATCTGTTGCTTTTCCTAAAATCTGTTGCTTTTCCTAAAATCGACCACTCTTCCTAAAATCCGTTGCTTATCCTAAAATCAACAACTCTTCCTAAAATCTAGTTTCATATAGTCTCCTGTTTTTTATAACATCTTTTTATTTTTCCTATCATATCTTACTTTTCAAAAGCACCTTTTCTAAAATGTTATTTTTCATGAAATGTTTGGCATTTCATAAGTTGGTATAAAAATGCACGATGACCTCTAATAATAGTTTGTTTCTTTTTGTTTAAATCGAGTTCTTCTTCTGCTATTCTTCCTCTTCACATCAAAAAAAGTTTTAATAGAGTATCAGAAGGGATTATAGTTTTGGTTTTGAATCTGCTTGATCCCTTTTGACCTTTCGTTTACGACTTTGGTTATTTTTGTGTGTGTTGGCATGACTGAAATAACACTCCCACTCACGCATTAAAACAAATCGAGGATTAAATCATGAATGAGAAAAGGTTTTTTTTCAGATTTTAAGATTAGGAAATATACAATTTTAAGCTGCTATAAAAAAGTTTTAAATCCGAAATTGCATCTGCGAATAAATGTGTATTATTTAAAGAAATAACTTTTTAAGATTTTATAGTTTGAAAATAATTGCTGTTGTGGTGGAATTTTGAGATTAAATGCATCGTGCAATCATAGTTATTATACTATTCCACGTTTAATTTCTGTTATTAAATGCTTCTTGGTGCTATGAAATGAACTTTGAAATTCTGGGGGTCGAGAGATCAAAGTTTAAGGGCTCTTCAAATATTTCTCAAGTCTTTAAGTTATTTTTTAAATGATATGTCTTCACATAAGTTTTGATATATGAATAGATATGTAAGGATTTAATTGATTGAGATTGTATGTTTTGAGACCCACTCATTCTTTTTGTAATATTATATGCAAAAAAAATGGTTAAAACCTTTCAAAAGTAATACATTTTTTGAAAAATAATACATGTTACAAAACATCTAAAAATTAGACACAAAATACGAGATATTTTAGAAAGTAAGATTCTGTGAAAAATTCGATTTACTATAAATAAAAAGATTTAGGGAAAAAAACCACCAGTTTCCATAAACAGTATTAAATTAAATAAAAGTAACAGATTTGGGGGGAAAACACGTTTTTGCTAAGTAAGAAATTTGAAGATAGAGATTCCATAAAAAGAGTTTCTATGAAAAGTAGAGATTCCATAGAGAAATATTACATGAAAAGTGAGAAACTAAATGAAAAGTAAAAGAATTTCTAGAAAAAGAACGACTAGAAAGGAATTTTCTATTCTTTGAAATGGTTGGTTCTAAATTTCATGGAATAGACAAAAGAATGTTCCATTCTTGAGAACGAAAATAAGAATGTTCCATTCTTCAGAACGAAAATAAGAACGTTAAATAGGAACACAGCAAAATAAAACGCTTCTAAATAGAAGTAAAGTTCTATGAAAAGTAGAGATTCCATAGAGAAATATTACATGAAAAGTGAGAAATTAAATGAAAAGTAAAAGATTTTCTAGAAAAGAAAAAGAACGACTAGAAAAGAATCTTCTATTCTTTGAAATGATTGGTTCTAAATTTAATGGAATAGACAATAGAATGTACCATTCTTCAGAACGAAATCAAGAACGTACCATTCTTCAGAACGAAATCAAGAACGTGCCATTCTTCAGAACGAAATCAAGAACGTACCATTCTTCAGAACGAAATCAAGAACGTACCATTCTTCAGAACGAAATCAAGAACGTACCATTCTTCAGAACGAAATCAAGAACGTACCATTTTTCAGAACGAAATAAAGAACGTAAAATTCTTCAGAACGAAAATAAGAACGTTAAATAGGAACACAGAAAAATGGAACGCTTCTAAATAGAAGTAAAACCCCTCAACATACAGATTTCATGAATATGCCAAATGTGGACCACACACCAGCAGTTTTTTTATCCATTCTTTCGTGCATGTCTCTGACATTATATTAAGTAAAAAAAAGTAATCAAAGATATAAATTATTTAGCGGATTAAATTGTCACTTAATCCACGAATAAGATGTTTTTTAAACGAAGGAAAAACAAGCGTTGTTTACGAGCTTCTGTGGCGCTCCTGGTGGCCGTTTTCGCCCTAGGGCAAAGAGGGCGCCACCATCCGCCACATTCTTTTTTGTGTGTAAATGTGTGAAATTTGCACACATGACATGTTTACGAGCATATAGAACAAACAGTTAAATGCACAAAAAATGTAACATAAGTTTTGTCATTTAAGAGTTTTCAAAACAAAGGATTTAAGCACGAAAACGGTGGCCATTTTGGACAAACCCTTTCGTTTAATTAACGATTAGTAGTCACGCAACTGGGCTTAATCGGGGGTTTAATTTACGAGTGTTTGACCCGCCCACACAGGTCAACAAAAACACAAAATTTAAAAAAATATAAAAAACTTTTATAAATAAATGAACATGTTAACTAGAAAAGCATGTTCGAAATTTCGTGAAACTCCCTTTTTTTGTAATTTAGAACAGAAAAAAAATGGCGGAATAGGTGAAGGGAGTTCTGCTGAAGTCTTAATTATTCATAACTATAATGCAGCGTGTATTGTTTATTTATTTGTAACTATAATAATAATATATAAAAACACGAACACATGTATAAAAACATAATTAATAATATTTATGAAAAATCCATAGAGGATAACTTTTGGTTCTCATGTTCTATAGAATGTAACATTCATTCTACTTTCATTTCAAAGAATGGAATCTTTAGTTAGTTTACCATTAAATCTAATCTTTCTTTCCTATTTTTATTCCATAGAATGCAATCTTTGCTGTATTTGTATTTCTTTCTTAGAATGCAACTTCGCGTTCTTTATCATTCCATTGAATGTAACCTTTCATTCTATACTTATTCGATAGAATGCGACTATCAGTTCTATTTTTATCCTAAAAACTGCATCCACCAGTTCTATTTATTCTATAGAATGCAACATTCGTTCTAAATATATTTTTCCTTTTTATTCCACAGAATCTATCGTTATTTTTTATTCCACAGAAAGCAGTTTTTCCTTATCTTATATTACATAGAATCTAACCTTTCGTTCTATTCTTATTCCAAAGACTGCATCCACCAGTTCTATTTTATTCTATAGAATGCAACCTTCGTTCCAATTATATGTTTCCTTTTTATTCCACAGAATCTATCGTTCTTTTTATTCCACAGAATGCAGTCTTTCCTTATCTTATATTACATAGAATCTAACCTTTCGTTTTATTCTTATTCCTAAGACTGCATCCACCAGTTCTATTTTATTCTATAGAATGCAACCTTCGTTCCAATTATATGTTTCCTTTTTATTCCACAGAATCTATCGTTCTTTTTATTCCACAGAATGCAGTCTTTCCTTATCTTATATTACATAGAATCTAACCTTTCGTTTTATTCTTATTCCTAAGACTGCATTCACCAGTTCTATTTTATTCTATAGAATGCAATCTTCGTTTAATTATTCCTTTTTATTCCATAGAATGTAACCTTTAGTTCTATTATTATTCCATGGAATGCAACCGTCAGTTCTTTTTTATTCCACAGTTTTGATTCAATATCAATAATTGTGAGTTAAATAAATAATAAATATTTGAATATAATAGAAATTTTTATACAACATCATCATTATTGATTTCTTAACGCAATCACTGAGTAAAACATGGATTTTAAACGGCGATTAAATTTAATCGTAGCCTGAGGCATCCGTCATTCAACGTCGCATGAAATCGCTTCCTCCGCACGCCTCGTTGCACCAATCATCATCCAGGCGTTAACGGACCGTTATCATTAACGACAATTCCTCCAATTATCGATTTTGGCACATTCATTTTTACGGATTTATGCAGTTCAAAATATTACGCTTTTAGTGTTTGCAAAACGTTTACCAAATTAAGAGGATGTCCGTGAATGTCTAAATATTAAAGCGCTGCCATGCATTTGTTTAAGGGAATTTTGATATATATTTCATGAAATATTTCCCTAAATTTCAATGCTTGGACAAAACTTTCATTATTTTTTTATATTCACCGAAATGGGGTTTTATAAAGTCATCAAACATTCTCTCTGGATTTGGGTTTGGTTGTGCTATCAGATTGATATCTTGTATATTCCGTGTGTTTTTCAACTTTGAGTGCAGCAACAGTTTTATATGCCTAGTTATATGTTTGCCATGAGTTGAATAAAGTCGAAAACACTGGTGTATACATTGGAACAAAATTCCAACATTTTCGAACGTCAGAACTGTTCGATTTTTCGAATGTTCCAATGATCGAACGTTTGGAACGAAATTTACAGTTGAAAAAGAACAGCAAAAAAGGAATAACAATTACAAAAACACTGGTGTATTCATTGGAACAAAAATCCAAACATTCCAAAAAAATCGAACTATTGGAACATCTTCAGACATCAGAATCGGTCTGATTTTTCGATTGTTCCAACGATCGAACGTTTGGAATGGAATTTAGAGCGGAAAAAGAACAGCAAAAGAAGAACAAAAATTACAAAAACACAGGTATTCATTGGAACAAAAATCCAAAACATTCGAAAAAAAAAATTCTAACTATTGGAACACCTTCAGACATCAGAACAGCCTGATATTTCGAATGTTCCAATGATCGAACGTTAGGAATGGAATTTAGAGTGTAAAATGAACACAAAATAAGAACAAAAAACTCAAAAAGGAGGCTAGAGACAGGAAACAAGTCTCCATATTACATAAAAATCTCTATACAGACTGATATGTGCCATATTAAAGCATTGAATATCCATCCACATAGGTACAAATTATCATTTGAATATGTACAGAATATAAAGTGTACAAACTGCTCCATTTCGTCATTTATTTTTTAATTATTTCTCTTTTTTCCCCTGCATATCTATAATAAGAACGCTACCTCCGCAATTCCTTGAATGGCAATTAGGAGATAAAAAGTGAGCAATTAGCATATATGTATATGAGCCAATTTCTTATTACATCCCGAAGCCTGTTGTGTGTTTTTTCTATGTACACATTGGTGTAATTCGCTTTTGTCTTTCATATACTTAATTTGTCTTTTACTCCCCCTCCTCACGCACACACATATCTACACTTTTTTGTAGCCTTAATACTTAGATGATTACCAACTGCCATGGTTTGTGGGTACACCATAATCCCCTCCCACCCTCTCTTAATTTCGAATCTTTACCCCTCAAGTCCTCCTCCTTCACCCCTCGGATCTGGTTTTTTTTCTGTGTACCCCTCATCGCATATGGTGCTGACTCACGTTGTCTTCATTTCATCTTGGGGATCATTAAAAACGTGTTTTAAAAAATCGTTGAAAGATTGTTTTTGGCACGACCAAATATGATGGCAGTGACATTCGCAAGGTGGCGCTCGTGGTGGAGGACGCGCCTAATTACACTTCGGTTTTTTAAATGTTACATGTACAACATTGCACTGGAACAATGTTTGTGAAGTGTAAACTGTGGTTTAACACTTCACTGAACGTCTTAAGATACATACACTACTGTACATCATTTTCCCTGTTGATTTAGAACAGCAGAACACGATAAATAGAACGTTCTGTTCTTTTCAAGTTGTTCTACAAAATAGAATGTTATGTTCTTTACAAGTTGTTCTACAGAATAGAACGTTCGGCTTTTATAAGTTGTTCTATAGAATAGAACGTTCTGTTCTTTATAAGTTGTTCTACATAATAGAAAACGGGTTCTTTATGGGTTCATTTGCTACATTTAATTAACTATCACCAAGTTAGAAACGAAATTTAGGTTTTTTTTAAGTTGCCAGACTTACAAAAACAGTCTTGTTTTAAGACTGGTTTTATGACAGACAATTTTAAAGACATTTAACAGCAATTAAGGTACTTTAACTCAAGAAAGTTCTGCTTAATCGCCGATTAATTAAGTCTTAATATATAATTAAACTTGGAAACCTCCTCTTTCTAGAACTTTACGTTCCAAATTTCTTTCGTTCCAACTTTACGTTCCAAATTTCCTTCGTTCCAACTTTACGTTCCAAATTTCCTTCGTTCGAGCTTTACGTTCCAAATTTCCTTCGTTCGAGCTTTACGTTCCAAATTTCCTTCTTTCGAACTTTACGTTCCAAATTTCCTTCGTTCGAACTTTACGTTCCAAATTTCCTTCTTTCGAACTTTACGTTCCAATTCTATAACATTTTCAAACGACCAGACTAGACCAAATTGTGTTATTTGTACTACTGCACCATTGTACTATATTATATTAGTGTACTGTTTGTAATACTTAAACATTTTACAAACATGCCAATGTATTACTGAACTACAGCGCCATCATACTGTGTGGACCAGCTACTGTACACCATATCATGCCACAATACCACTGGAACACTACACCATTTGACAATAAGCCTGAAGTACAGTAAGTTGATACCAGAAGCCAGAATGATCACAAAAAGTGTATGTTACACAAAAGCACCACGATTCTCCCATATGAAAAGTCCAAAAACGTCGACATTATGTTTTATTCCCCCTCGTTCATCCCTTCCATTCCTTTCTTACCCTTTCACCCCTTCACCCCACCTATCACTCGTCTGATTTGCATAGGAGTCGCGCACCGCAGCGCCCCCTTCCACCGTCCCATTTATCGATTTTGTCAATAATAGGGGCGAAACATGATTCATGCTTTCGTTAATTGAACTAATTGCAGCAGCAACACAAAATCACATTTATTTTGGCGCGTAATTATATCAGCATTTTTAATTGCAACCTTAACGAAATTTAATTCTTGCATCAGGCAGCGATGAAGATGTTTTCGTAAGATGAATAACTATCTGCCAGATTAGCCTCCGAACTCCCTCCCCCACCTCCCACCACCCCTCGTCCATCCCTCAAAAAACACCCCTCCTCCCATTCGCAAAAATCGTTAATCCTTTCGCAGTATCACTTACCGTTTTCAACGCAATTTGCGGGCTTTGGAAATATAGGAGACGAAACAAGATGGCCGTCGAGGTGCCTTTTTTCTTAGAATGGAACAAAAGTGCGTTAGTTCTAAACAACAGGGGTTAAGGAGGGAGAAACTGTTCTTTTTTTAGAAAAAAGAACCTTTTTTTAGAATGGAACAAGAGTGCGTTAGTTTTATTTATTTATTTATTTATTTTTGAGCACACTACAAGTGTAAGAGGGAATAAACTTCCCAGTAACAGCTGGGTCG
>JAQGAE010005890.1:0-10746 GCA_034696685.1 Julus scandinavius
GGGTGCCATGATTGATGACTTTTGTTTAGTTGTATTGCATTATGGGAACCGATATCCCATGATGCAATGCACTAAACAAGATTATACAAACACAGTGTTTCCACTCAAAGATAACCGTCTTTGAGAAAGATAATCGAGGTTAGTGATAAACTAGTTTAAGTTTATAGTGCGTCCAGGGTATAAGGGTTTTTTGTAACCTCAAGAGTTCGACAGAGCCATGTGGTTCCCAGCTCTAGCTCGTTTCCGCTAATGTATTCGTATACTTGTCTAGCAGGTCGCGATTTGCTCATCTTCCATATTCATCCTAGATATTTAAGTTGTGCAAAGGTGAAGCAAGATGACGCAAGGTGGCAGCACTGTGGCATGGCTGGTATTGCACAATTAAGGAGTGCAGCTGCGGCCACTCGTGATTGCACGCCAGCCGCAGCCGCGCCAAAGAAAATGCTGTCATTTGTTTATGTAGCAGAAAACATTAGCGATTCTTTGCACACGCGAGCCGCAAATGTGAAATGCACCAGCCAATGTACACCTTTAGTGAAGTTAAGATAGGACAGCAATAAACAAATATACAAGTGACAGATCAAGGGCGAGCCCTAATATTAATAAAAACCTACCAACGAAAAGGCAGTTTTTAATTATGGCACTTTTTCGACTTGCAGCCCACAATGTTTTGTTATACAGCAAAAAAAAATGCTGAATGCTGATAATGACACTTATAATGCTGAGAAATAATTGATTCGTTACACGGCTTTTAGCTTTACGGCCAACTTTTCCAGAACGTATCTAAGCCGCAAAGCGAGGTAAAAGTTTTTGCTAAGTAAAAGTTTAATCGAAAACTAAAGTTTAGAAGAGGAAGAAAAACCAAGCCCTTTTATATAAGCTAAATAGAGAAGTATTTGAGGAAAAAGAAGAAAAAAACCTTGATTGGGTTGATATCATAGATGGCTATCATACATTCAAAACCCTGGCACTTGAAAATTATAGATAATTTTTAATCGAGATACTCGTACCATCGAATATCCTAAAGATAGTTTATCTCGGCAGCGTACTGTATATAACGGTAGTTGGAAGCCATAATACAACAAAAATTCTAGAATTCCTCATGAGACATTGAAAAAATCGCCATGGTAAACCATATTTTAAAAACAACTTTTGTCCTAGCCATCGTATTATGTCTGATGCCATCATTGACACGAACGGCTCGTCAGACGTTGCGACCTAAAAAGTCAAATCTTGGCATAAATGGAGGCAACGGGTGCATGGGTAAGATGAAACACTTCAAAAGACCAAATAAAAGAGAATGCTTTGACAATATCAATCTCTTAATTCTGATATTTTCTCCAAGAATGCACACTGGTGGTTGCGCTTCTTCAGCAATTCATGCAGGTTTACGACTTCACTCCTCGGGAGAGCATCGCCTTCATGTGCGACCTTTTTCCAGAAGCGATTCACGATGCTTGCGTCTTGATCGAACCAATTTTAAATGAACGCTTGGACGATATGTGAGTGTCAATTAGTTAAAATACAACTCAATATACGTAAGTACAGCTTTATACCGGCTTCATGGTGCGTTTCTCTCGTAAACTGAAATTTGCCAACCTGAGTACTTTCTGGATAGTGTTCAACTTGCTGTCGCTGTATTTGGGAGTTTATATTACCAAAAACCATTCTTGGAATCACCATTTCACAAAAATTGTTGGTGCGGCGGACCAATGCCTTCGATTTACTTAACGCGTATTTCGAGAATGTGCGGAAACTGTCTACGCAAGTCCGGTTCTCCCTATGTTGGAATATTGAGCTCCTGTTTTAGACCCTCACAGAATGTCATTCAGAATATAGAGATGGTCCAGCGTGAGGCAGCCAGATTTGTTAAGGGCAGTTACCAACATTCCGCGAGTGACAGAAATATTCACTCTTGAAATAATAGGGTACGACTACCCTACCATATGGCATTTATTTGCAGACTGTATGTGTTATGTTCTTTAGGGTTTGCGCCTTTTCTTGAGCTCTCAGCAACAGGCCATTGCCTGGAGCAACTTAGAGGGTGCCACAAGGCAGGGTTTTTTCCTTAGTTAGGATTTCCTCTTTGTTCTCAGTTGTTGTTGTCACCTGTTTGCTGTGTTCCAGTTAATGTTATTAAAGCACAATATATTACAGTAGGGTACAGAATTGAATTAAAGAATCTGTGGAGTCTCTCGTCACTAGATGGCGTCACCTGACTGCCTGGCTGGATGGTCAACTGACCTCTTGTCAGCCTCCCCTCTTCCCCTCAGTGTTTCAGGGAATCTATTTCTGTCCCTTTTCCCGCCTTTTTATAGCATCCTTTTTTAAGTCCCTTTGTTAGACCTCTTGACCACTGGCTTGCCCTCAGGCAACACATATTGCATATACAATATCTATCTCCATTGCAAAGACGTGCTGTGAACATGCCGTTGAAGCAACATCTTGATGTGTTTCAAGAACCCTCCGGGGCGGATCGTGTCTAACCACAGGTAATCAAATTATTACTTGATGCCAAACCATGTTCGGTGAGGTTGTATAATTACTCACCTAAACGGAAACTCCAACTGAGGGAGAAGATTTCCGTGATGCTGGACAAAGGGTATTTAAAGCCTATCTCATCTGAGTGGGCAGCACCGTCATTCTTAGTCCCTAAATATGACGAAGGTAACGATATGAGGTTGGTCACTGATTTTCAGGAACTTAATCGGGTCACTATTCCTGACCATTACCCTATACAAAGGATTGATTCCATCCTTGCTGAAATTCATGGTAATCCATTCATGTCGACAATGGATCTTACCAATTGCTATTGGCAAATACCAATTCAGCCCGAGTGCCAGAAATTATTCGCAACCATACCACCTATGGGTACCATGACATATACTAGAATGCCCATGAGAGCGTGAAATTCTGCTGCACATGATGACAGGCAAAAATAACGCAAGGAATTGACATAATTTATGGATCACCCCTCTAGGCTAAACTCTACGGACAACGCCGATGTCATTTGCTACAGTTTGGGAGAATGTTACGTAGACGAAGGATATCACTATTGCCACTTGTTCCCTCTGCCAGAAGAGGGGATGGAAAATGCTGTGGAATCAGCAAAAGCTAGGATTAATCGCAAACCTGTAGGTTCTCATATATAAAATAACCAACAGACATCCATTCCAATACATATTTTTCACAAATAATTGATTGTTTCATCGATACAGAGGATAACTGATGATATCCCGCTTTGCGATCTCGATGGCCTTCAACCAATTTGTGCAATTTTTGATTTGTAAGTAAAAATAATCAAAATAATCACTCGTCCTCTTCCATCAAAGCATTCTATATTTGGCCTTTATCGAGAAAGACAAGGTTTGATAACAAGAGTTCTTTCAGAGGCTCGATCGATGACAAAACTCCAACATTTGACGAGGACAATGACATGTTCAGCACAGTAGGGGTAAGGTCATTATAATATAAAAAACCACATGTATTAAACACCGCGTTAGATACCTAACGAATATTATTAAACATTCCAAGAATTTCAGAGGATACGATTGGAGAGGACAGGACTGCGGAGATGAGAATGCCGATGCCTACCCCGGAAAATTGTGAGAAAAAAAACTAAACTCCAGAATTTCGCTATAAAGAATGCTATGCAGAGTACGGGGCTTGGACGAGGCTAACCCGGTGCGGCAAATGTATGAATTACTGAGGGGACAAGGCTGGAGGATTCCGTGGACAAAGAGGGTTAAAAGCTTTGGGTGTCGACCGGGGATGGATGTCTCCGAGAGGGCAACTTGGTGCAGATCAGATGTTAAAATCAAAAATCTGGTTAATGCCTGTTAAAGGTGTATTTTGGCTGGTGCGTCTCACGACTGTGGTTCGCGTGAGCGGCCAATCGCTGAAATCACTGTTTATGTTAACACGACTAGAAGCGTGCGGCTTGATAGCGCAATACTGCTCATGGGAGCAGTTAAGCCGCAGTCACTCGTGATTGCGCACCAGCCGCGAGTCGTGCCAAAGAAAATGCGGTCATTTGTTTTTATGCGGCAGCAGACATCAGCAATTCGCCACACATGCGAGCCGCAGCTGTGAAAGCCAAAATACACCTTAAGGAAAAGTGGAAAAAAGATAAACTAGACAAGAGCACTATCGCCGACGCCGGCGGTGGAGAGGGTTACGTGCTTGCATCTCGATCCTAAGATGCTGGGTTCGCTCCTCGGTCGAGGTGGGTGGGAATTGTACGGATGGGAGAAATTATCAAAAGTGGCGGCTCTTTCGGATGAGTTTAAACCGAGGTCCCGTGTTGATTGTTGCACTTTAAAGATCCCTCGAGAGGGGGTGGAAGTCCCCCCTCGTAGGCTAAATTCCCTGGTAGGTGTTGAAGGCCCATCCCCTGGCGTTGGTGTTTAGCCCTCGTATTGCAGAAATAGGCCAACGTTAAAAATCAACCAAACAAACAGGAGCACTATCATTTTACCAGTGGAAAACAAAACAGGCAGATAGTCCATCTGTGACAACTCTTACGGCAGCGCCAGGCTCTCTAGAAACAAATAAGCGAATGACTAAATCAGAGGGGTAGAGGAGGGTTGTGATTTGTGCGGTGATGGGGCTGAGGACATTCCACCTGACTTCAGAGTGGGTAGGGAAGCTGCATCTACAGAATAATGGCTGGGGCTTACGGAAGAAGGAAGCCAGATATCGGAGGCCACCGCCAAACGTCTGCTCATTGGGTGGTACGGTTTAAAACAAAAATTCAGACAAGCAGATCCTGGAATTGCAGCAAGGATGACATGCTCACAAATTGGAAGAGAGATATGATAAAGTGTCAAGTAGAGTAATATGTTTAACGTTACATGCGTGTGGCACAGTAGCGCACCGGTCGCAAAGGGTTAGCTACTCGATCAGAATCAGAAATCATCGATATTAAATCTCCATTCATCCAATTTTCAGACCAACCAATTCGGACATTGACTACGATTACAATTGCAACGGAATTTGGGTAAGCGAAAAACAGCCGATACGAACCACGGTTTCGAGATTTTGTTTTGTTACATGCGTGATTTTCATAAAAAGGGAGTCAATCCCGACACGGGAATACCTTACGAAGAAGAACTTTGCGGCGACCAAGACAACTATGGAATCATTTACATCGGGGATTCCATCGGTGCTCATTTTCACATTCCTCCAGATTGGATTCGTGCTAACGTTACCAATGCAGTAAGATCAGATTTTCGTTTTTCAGATAATTCCTGTAAGATTGACTTTAAAAATCAATATTTTCTTAGGACCTTTTCACAAATCTCACTTACATTATTGGAAATGAACTCGATTGGCCACACTTATCATTTGGAACTGGTAAAACTATCGAAAATAAGCCGCGCATATTAGAACGCGAAATAAACCTCTTTAATTTTAACAGGTTTTATAAACTCGACATGGCCAGTGACCATTAATACTCCTACAAATTCCCTTTACTGGAGACTTCGAGACAGAAACCTTTGTGTTCATAGAGATTATCAAAACTTGGCTTTCAACGGTAAGTTAGCCGTGATGTCTCAAGCTGACAGCTCCCGTTTCCAGAGATTTTACAATAATCACTTATTCTACTGTAGGTGCTCGAAGCGGCTCGGCATTGGAAGGGAGTATAAAGTAGGTTATGACACCAGAAAAGTCTCGCATTAAACGATCCCTTAATAAGTAATTTTCATGGATTTTACCTTCAGTATGACGAGGGACGATGGAAACGACAAACCAGTAATTCTCGTTTATGCCGAATTTGGAAATGACATTTGCCGATCGTGAGTTTTCCGTGAAATACACGATAGTACTTTAAAAGCGCAATTTCACTTTCTAACGATGGACTATTTCAGAGACCATGGCACCGTAGACGAAATGACTCCGGTAGACGAGTTCACCGACGATGTCATCGAGTACTTGGATTACTTGGTAAAATTATATACAATCATTATTTTGGGCAAGTTGAGACCTCTGTGTCATGCAAATAAAGCGAGAATCAATGACAACGAGTACCAAAAAACTAATGATAACCGTAATTAAAATGGATCTTAGGAAACTCGTCTTCCGAGAAACAGTCACGTTGTTCTGATCGGTCTGGTCAACGGCACGTACCTCTACGATATTTTGAAAGGAAGATATCATCCAATTGGAGAATTAAACCAAGATATCACTTACGACAACGTTTACGACTGGTTTAGCTGTATGCAGGTAACACGATTAACATACGACTCGTCCACAAGTTTATAAGAAAAGCTTACATTCTTCATACTAAATTTAATTTCATTCGTAGATAGTATGTCCAGGATGGACGAACACTAATGTTACTCAACAAAATGAAGCTACCGCACACGCCATGGCGCTGTCCGATGCACTGAAGCAAATTGCGAGCAACGCCAACTATTCGCGCTTCGATGTTCACTACCAGGACTGTCCTTTGGATGAAGCCCTAGCAGAGTGGACTGGAGAAAGATGGGAACTGATTGAACCGGTCGACGGACTGCATCCGAGCAAAGTAAGACTTCTACATGACTGAGAACTTCATTTAGTCCTTCATTACACCTGTGATAACCCCCTCATTTCTGTTATCTAATATTAATAATAATTTCCCAATCCTATGGTTAACTTCCCGCACGGCCAGCATTCTAGCCATTGCCAAACAGCCTGCGGCTAGCTTTAATTTATTTAATTAATGTAAAGGGCGAGGCGTGCTAGTTACACAATTAATCTCTTATAAACATATTTATGCCATTACGATGAGATGAGTTGAGACTCATAGCGACAACAAAATAACCTTTCCTCCTTCGTTGCTTGCAGAACGGTCAGGATTTGTTCGCTCAAGTGATATGGGAGAATATCGAAAAGCACTTTCCAGAAATCTTGGAACCCATAAATCCGAACAATGACAGAATTCGTGAAATCTTCGGGGATCAAGGTGGTCACTAACTAGACAGCAGAAACCAGCAGCGCGAGGACACATTGTAATTATGGATTCACAATACCACTTACTTCTACTTCTATAACAATCTTTCACAAATGTACCCAAAATGTTGAATAAAAGAAATTAAAAACTTACGGGTCATTTTTAATATGGTTTGACTACCAAAATGCCTCGCCGATTAACTAGTGACATCTTCATCGATTGCTGCAAAGGCCATTCCACAAATTCCAGGAACTGCTTCCTAAAAAAACGGGCAAATATTTGCCTATTGCCAAATAACCCATGTGTGGAGCCACCATTAAGTTTATAGAATGGACAAGACCTATTCGCGAATATTATTTAGGATTTCATTGAACAGAACTTTCCAGAGATACTAGAGGAGGTAAAATCCAAAAACTCTTTGGAGACCAAGATGGCCATTAATTAGGTTCGCGCTAATCGTAAAATGGAATGTCGTGAATGAACATGACACCGTCAAAAAAGTACCTTACGCAACATCTGCACGTTTTAGATATTATTTCATGTTTCTAATAAATTATCTTAAATCAATCAAATTCGATCATAAACAATAAAAGTAACAGCATTTGGACATTATTTAAGACTCCGACTTACCCTTTTGGAACATCGTCTTCGAATTCCGCGATTCGAAATTCGATTTCGAACTTGTGAGCGTGCGCGTCGGCCAACGCCATCTGGTGGTCATAATGAAAAACAGTTTCCGGTCGTCTGAAATTCTTGCAAATGACAGGGTATCACCTGGATCCTCATTGATTAAAAATGAAGCATTTCGATATAAAGGCGAAAAAGCGTCTAATTTTTAGCCGGCTTTTTTTAAACAACATAAAATGAAACAAAAAATTAAGTTCAAAGAAAGAATCATGTGTAAATGGATATAGATTTTTTGACTTTTAAAATAATTCATCTAAATTACTAGTTAAGAGAGATTACAACCCTATCCTTTTTAATTACTTAAATTTGCCAAGATATTCAGTTAAATAAAAAATTAAATAAAATAAAAAATGTTTAAAACAGCTTAATAAATTAGCAAAGGCCCAGTCTTGTAATTTTTCACTTTAAAACAGTAGATTTTTTAAAATTAATATACATGTTGAGTTGTGCAAGTTGCAAGTGAAAAAACTCAAAAAATGATTTAGTAAATATAAATTTTAAAAAAGCTACCATTTTAAAGTGAAAAATGACAAGACTATGCCCTTGCTGATTTATTAAGCTATTTTAAACAATTTTTATTTTCATTTAATCTTGTTTTATTTAACTGTGAATATCTTTGCAAATTTGACCAAGTGAAAAATGCTTCTTATTTAAATGAAATCATATTTAAATGAAAAAAGATTAAATAAAAATAAAAATGGTTTAAAACAGCTTCATAAATTAGCAAGGGCCCAGTCTTGTCATTTTTCACTTTAAAATAGTACATTTTTTAAAAATTAATATACGGGTTGTGAGTTGTGCAAGTTGTGAATGAAAAAATTCAAAAAAATAATTTAGTAAAAATTAATTTTAAAAAATTTACTATTTTAAAGTGAAAAATGACAAGACTGTGCCCTTGCTGATTTAAACAATTTCTATTTTTATTTAATGTTTTTTTTTTTTAACTGTGAATATCTTTGCAAATTTGACCAAGCGAAAAATGCTTCGATTTAAATGAAATCGAAAAATAGTGTAGGAGCAAAAATGAATTATAAAATGTGCTGCTATTTCATAAATGCTATTTCATAAATGAAACACAATCATAAATTTTTCAATTGGTTTTATATTTGAACAGAAAAACAAAAATACTGCATTGTTAAATTTGTGCTTTGACAATGGAAAACTTCAAAATTATATATATATATTCCCTTTTAAAACAAAAATGAAAACAAGATTATTTTCCACATAATAAGCCTCTCTATTATAAAAAGTACATCATTTTTGGTAGAAAGAAGTATAATATGAACTCAAAAAATCCTGGTTAATGCTCGAAATAAATCGCATCACTGATTGACCTTAAATTAATGATGGGAATATGCAGTAAAAAACTTTCAAAGTGCACTTTTTATACAATATTCAGGCATCATGGTGGGAATACGTATACCTCTTTTTATCTTTGAAATCATGTTTTGAATTGGGCAACGAGGAACTACAGGAACAAGTGCATGATTAAAACAATTTGTAGTCGATAAATTCATATCGATATGCTGTCAAAACTATCTTAATTAAGGCAGGAATTCAGCAAATACAAAAATGCTGCTATAACAATTGTCATACTTTCATACTTCTGCATCTATAGAGGATAAATCAACTAGAATTCACAGTTTTAGATGAAAAATTTCGTAATTTTTCTTTTCTAGGAAACATTTATCAGAAATTGTTTAAAAGCTTATGTGCAAGTACAATTTTAAACTTCTGATTTTTGAATTTCAAGTCCACAAAACCGCGTTTTAATCGGCATAAAAATTAAAATTAAACAAATTTTGGGCAAGCTTATCATCTAAATTTATACGAAATCCTTAAGGAAGATTACAACGCTATCCCTTTCAATGAGTAAATTTGCAACGACACTCACAGTCAAACAAAAAAAGATTAAATACAAATAAAAATTGTTTAAAATAGCTTTATAAAGCAGCAAGGTCATGCTCGTGTCCTTTTTTATTTTAAAATAGTAGATTTTTTAAAATTAAATTATTATTTGAATTTTTGCACTCACAGCTTGCCTATCTCATGCAGCGTGTGCAAAATAAAGGACATTTTTCAAACTTGTGTATTAATTTTTAAAAAATCTACCATTTCAAAGTGAAAAACAACAAGTGGAGGCCCTTGCTGATCCATCGAGCCCCCAAAAACAATTCTCACCCCTACCCAAACCCCCCCTCATTCAACTGTGAGTATCTTCGCAAACCCGACCCATTGAAAAGTGATTGCTCTTAAGCCGGGTCACCATCAAAGGGAACATGAAGTGGAAGCAAGACACATGAAACATACACATGCTACCTTGTTGTGTTCAGAAGTGTTTGTGAAACAAGTGTCGAAAAACTTATTTTCTGACACATTTCATGTTTTCTGGCGATTACTCGATCAAGAGACGGTCTGGATTAAAAAAAAAAAGTGCGACACATGTTTCGAAAAATATGCTGGAAACTTAAGTTTCAATTTTTCTTGTGTATGTTTTATGTGTTTGTGCATGTTTCCTCTGGTGCATAACAACCTAAAAAAATATGCACAAAACGTGTGCTTACCACTTTTGTTTCCGCAAACTTATGACGCCTTTTTTGCGTTTCATATGTTTCTGAAAACATTTGACCGATCGCTCGGGAGGCAGTCTCGATCAAAGTAAAAAAAATGTTTCCACTACTCAGCTCAATTTTAGTTTCCTAGAATCTTTAAGATCGTCTGCAAATATAGTGGGTCGAAATGATTTGGCTTCTTTTAGTGGACAAACCACGGCATCATTCAACATGTTTCTGACTTTGTTTAAGGTTTATGTTTATGTATTTTTAGCTCCATGTTGTATGTTCCCTTTGGTGGATACCCGCCTTTAGATTCCGCGCAACATGTTTCCTCCAAACAGAAATCGTCATAAATCATAAGCATGGAATAGGAATCTAGGATCCGCCCCAACATGGCTACTGAGCGCAGGATTGGTGGTCCAAGATTTTACCCATCATTCCCTATTATACTAAAGAAAAGTGAAGAGAGGAGGAGGATGACTAAAGCCTGGTTTATGCCCCAGACACACTTGCCGCACTTTCGTGCGTTGCAGACGAAAACGCACAAAAAAAGTGATGCGCGCATGC